>RCAB01000355.1:0-67657 GCA_003640385.1 Setaria digitata
CGTCTCAACGTTCACATTCAACTTCCCGACCATTTCCACGTCCATGTTCATTTTCTCGACCGTTTCAACGTTCTCATTCAACTTCCTGATCATTTCCACGTCCGTGTTCATCTTCTCGACTGACCATTTCCACGTCCGTATTCATACTTCCTAGTCAATTTCAAATTCGTCCATGTGTGCCACTGTGTGTGTAAGAGATAAATGAATGAACAGCTATCCAACTACTACCATTAATGAGATAAAAGATTAAAAAAGCCAGACAGTGGAATTACATGTTAAAATGTGCCATTAAATCCTATTTATTTCGTATTTCCTCCAGAACAACAACATTATTACCTCCAAGTCCAAATTTCCATCATCTTCCATCACCCTAAGTTGTTCAACTATTCACCCCTATTGTATGTAGTTTACTAATTAAATAAAAAACTGTTCATTATTTAAAAAAAAAAAAAAGAAAAAAAAGGAAAAATAAGGCAGAGAGGGGAGAGAGAGGTAAAGGGAAACAAAAAAAAGAACCACTTATTAATATTATTAATGAAATTATATTAATTTGTATTATTTAGAGATAAATACAATGAAAATTGTAAATTCGCGATGCTTCTTTATCTTTTTTCTTTTGCAAATGAGGAACTTTAAGGGATGTAATTTTTGAAGCAATGTAAACAATGTCTTTTCATTGATAAATTTTAAAAATATATTTCAAATTAATTAATCGTTTTAAAGATTACGTTAGGTTATATCATGTGCAGAAACCACAGGATGGACACGAAGACACGGATTGATGAGATGGACATAATCATAATTCGCAAAAAAAAAAAAAAAANATAAAACAGGAAAATGAAACGAAAAGAGAGTGAAAAAAGGAGGGTAAAAGAAAAAAAGAAAAGAAAATAGTCATAAAACTATCACCACATCACAATGAAATGAATTACGAAAAGAAAAACGGTTTAATTAAGGTATGCAAGGTTGAAAAAGAGCAATATAAGCGATTATCGCCATCATCACCTTCTTCCTCATCCCTCCTCTTTCTTTCCTTATTTCTTTTTTTTTTTTTTTTTTCCTTTCTATTTCTCAATCATTTCTAAAATGTTCAAATTTTTTGTGAAATATTAAAAATTATTTTTTTTTTTTTGAAAAATAAAGATTAGAATGCTAAAATTCAACTAATTTTAATTATACAGTTATGCTAATTAAGTAGTATTATTGTCCAAAAAAATCATTAAATTTAAAATTAAAAAAAAGCCAAGAAAAGTTTGCATAATTCTGAAATATAAATTGCAAAAAATTGTGCACTATCATTTTGATAAATTTAAATCTAATGTTAAGTTGATTTTTCAAGAGAATAGCTTTGGATTTTCGTATATTTGATAATGCTTAATTTTGGATTCCGAATTTAACATTCTTATATTTTATATATGTGTGAAATTCAGTAGGTGTATATATACACACATATGTGATTCTGACGTAAAAACCAATATCAGAAGTGATAAATAAATAGTTAATAAGCAGTAATCAGAACCATTAAACAGAAATGGAAGCAGAATTTGCTGATTACTATAGAAGCAACATGATAAGTATTACTTATCATTCCAGTATATCGATTCAATATCAATAATAATTTCATAATCGAAAAAATTCTCGATGTCCATTAATTAACTGAATAATCTGCTTAACTATAACTATGCCATCAATAAATGTCCATAAAAGCAACAATGTCTTTGTCATCAATTACTGATTTTTCGAAAATCCGAAATATCCGAAAAATTTTGAATAGCTGGTGGAAAATGTGAGCGATAAATCTGCAAAAAAGAAAAAAGAAGAAGAAAAGTGCATATATTTATCAATTCAAATTCATTTGAAAAATTCAAAAGAGTTAAAAGCCAAACAGTATACTTATTAAAAGCAAAATCTTTTTTTTTTTTTTTTTTTTTGAAGAAAAAGCAATTTTTTGATTTTCATTTCCTGTTCCTTTCTCTTTTTCATTTTTAAATTGAAACAAGAATAAGTAAGTTTTTCTACGGTTTCCACGGAATATTAAGGCAAAAAACGAACCAAAGATTATATATGCACCACGGATGGCTTAAATTAACAATATTTTTATATGATTCAATCCTTATTCAACTCATTTCTACTTTCTTTACAAATAGCATTCCTTTTTTGCTATAGTGAATTCAATTCCATAGAAAAATGATATTTTTGCACGGTCATTTTTCTCGTGAAAATGAAAATGACCAAGACTAATTCATCCGATCAAATTCGGTATGAATTGCTCTGCTGATACGGCTGATAATGGAACATTCATACATTTGCAAAATGGTCCTATACGATTCGACTGATCAAGATTGTCAACGATTGTGTAGCTATTACATTCTCTCAATTGTTTCCATCTTTTTGAACATTTCTTTTTTCTTTTTTTTTTTTTTTTTTTTTTTTCTTGTTTTTTGTGCAAAAATTTATGACATTTAGATTGTTTTTTTTTTTCTATTTTTGGAAGAATGTGAAAAATCGATGGGTTTTACCAGTGCGAAATGAAATTTCATTCAGGAAAATGTGATAATTACAAAAATGAAAACTTAAACAATTGTAAGTAAAATATCAGAAATTTTGTTGAGAATCTTTTCTCTTTTTTTTTTTATTCACACTAATTTTTCTAGGCTAAAAAAAAAAAAAAAACTTTAACGGGATTAACCCTCTAAAGGTCATCGCAGTATACTGTAAAAATGCTATTTTATTTTAATGATGAAGGATAAAACAAAAGAGGATGTTTATCTTTTTTTTCTTTTTTTTTTTTTTTTTTTTTTTGAACAAACGATCCCGCCAAAATCAATAATTGATAAAAGTCCATTCTTGATGGGGTCAAGAGCCGTAAATCCTAAATTGTTCACTTATGATCATGCCGCACATCTCCGACAATATATCTTTTTTTTCTATCACAAGTCGTTACTGTTCCTACTCAAATAATAACAATAGCAATTAATAATAACAACAATGATAGTAATAATTACAATGACAATTAGCGATAATAATAACAGGGTGATAATGATAGTATTGGCAATAAAAAAAAAAAAATGACAATAGTAATATCAGTATTATTATTAGTGACAGTAATGATGATAATAAAATTAATGAAGGGAGTATTTATCTTAATATTTCGATACTTACACTGTTATTATTACAGAAATAATAATATTATTAAAAGGTTATTAGAATATTATAGGGAATAACAATAATAATAGTAATAATAATAATAATAATAAATTAATAATAATGATAATGATGATAACAACAGTGGTAATAACAGTAGGTGTTAAGGATCATAATACTAGCAACAAACAAATAATATTGGTAATAATAGTAAGCAGTAATATAATGGTAATAATAACAATTAAGTCATGGTAGCAACATATTGTCAGAAATAATTAATGATGTTGTAGATAATGGAATTAGAAAAAAAAAAAAAAAAAAGAAAAAGCTAAAAGTAAATAGCATCCCAGTGAGTATTAATTTTTTGTTTACTTGTTTATTGTTTATCTCTTCATTTTTGAATGTGTTCAATTTTCCTTACTCAATTAATTATTCATTAAATGAAGAACTGTTTAACACTCGACAATTGCTACATATCATTGTCCTTTCCGGGGAAAGGGAAAAAACGAACATCTTTTCTTTTTTTTCGGCATTTTCCTGATAAGAAAAGACTTCAAATTATGAAGAGAAAAGGGTCCAGTGATACAGAGAATATGACCTTTCCAATAGAACCAATATGATAACTTACATAACAAACAAAATAGCGATGAAATATCACCACTACTGATAATAATAACTGATAATATTTAAACTTCACTCGTATCAATTTCACACACACTGTCTTCCTTTCATTCAGTTTATTATGCTGTAGTGGGAAGCAGAAAATGCGCGAGGAAAAATGAAGAAAGAAGAAAAATGAAAATAGCGTAAATGAGAAACTGTCGCGATGAAATGAATGAATGACACTGAAATGAAACAAATTCTTTGATTTAAGAGAGAGAAAAAAAAAAAAAAAAAATTGTTGAAATTAAAAAAGAGAAAAAAAAAAAAATTGAAATTAAAGAGGGAAGAAAATGATCAGTGGGAGTTTAGGGGAAGACTTCGAGCCGACTGGTAGACGGAGCACAAAAGTCACAAATGAAAAAAGACAAAGGTGAGTTGCGAATGATTAGTGACTCGGCAATGGGAGGGGGTAATTGGGGGGTAGAAAGAGGAAGGTGGAGAGGGGGGGGGGGACGAGGAAAGTGGGTGGGAAACAGACACGGGTTGGGTAGAGTTGGGTTCAGTTTAGGCTACAGTGGGAACGAGGTCAGGAAGAGACACTGGAAGAAAATTAAGATGAGTTTCGTAATGAGTGAAAACTTGAAAATGAATGATGATTGGTAACAATTATATTGAGCTTACCTGTTACAGGTAAGCCTGTTATAGTCTATTAGTAGTAGTAGTAATAGCACTTTGGGTATGTTAAATTATCGGTAATCGTTCAAAAGATAATCAAATATCAGTAAAAAAAAAAAAAAAAAATTTAATGTTTAAATGATTTCAAAATGATCGAAACTTAATAAAACAACAAATGGTTGTTAAATCACTTTTTTTGTTTATCAAATAAACTAAGTTATTATGTAATTTGCAAAAAAAAAAAAAGAAATGGTAACATATGTTAGTTGATATTATAAAATTACGATAGTCAAAAAGAATTAATTTTTTTTTTTTTTTAGTATAATTGTAAATTTCACCTAGAATATTAATTGAAATCAATTTATTTTCCCCGCAAAATATTTAATCTAACAACAAGCAAACAAAGAAAAGTGAAAACAAAGGGTATTTTGAAGAAATAGCTTAATTAGATTAATAAAAATGAAGATAAAAGTTGAAATTGCAAATTTTCATGAATAAAAATTAAATTAAATTAAATATATAATACCATTCCTTTACATTTCTCTCGTCTCCCTGTTCCCCTTCCAATTCATAACTCTTCCCTTTGGAACGGTCATCATTTCCTCCTTGTCAACTATCTTTTACGTCACATTCTTGATTGTAATTGAAATTAACGGAAATTGAAAAGATTTCTCAGAAACCTATTAACAGAAATGATATCTCCTTCGGTTGATTTTATCAGTACTAAATGACGTTTGAAGTAATAATTTTGCCCTTTTTTTTTTTTGTTTTTATTTAAATGCTATAAATAAATTATCTCTCAATGACTTTTTCCTCATTTCAATTTTTTTTTTTTTCTTTTTTTCTACTCATATAATAATATAAATTTGGAAAGATTAGATTGTTGAAAATGAAAATAAATGAATGATAAATTGGGTAAAGGAAAGATGAGAAGGAAGAAAATAGATGAATGAATTAAACTAAGCTATAAACTTGGCTTCCTTTTGGTGGGAAATGTTTAAGGCTCATTGATACTTGCATTTTGATATAGTAACTCTCGTTCCATTATCATTCATGGATGATGCATCAACGGCTTCCTTTCCTTTCCTTTCATCATCTCGGGAATTACTTTATAATCATCTTTTAACTCATTCTCATTATCTTTTGCAATAAAATAAAATGAAAAAAGAAAGGAAAAAAAAAAAAAAAGTAGAAAGAAGACCGGAAGCATATCTTTAAAAATTAACATTAAAGATTTTTGCTTCACCATTTTCTTTCCTTCTATGTCTTCCTTCCATAAGTTTTTAAATCCGTTGGGAATCAAGAATTGAGATCTGAAAAGCAAGCTTTAATCGAGAAGCATGTGCAATTTACGAGAGTCCATCATCAAAATTTCATTTAAATACCACATAATGTTGTTGCTATTTTTAAAATTTTCAAGCCAAAACTTTCAATAATGAAATCATGAAATTGGAAGGATGAAATGTATAAACAGACATCAAGAATTATTGTCCACTATCCTATTAAGTTGCCAATATTAAAATGTCATCCCGTACGTACCACATCAAATAAACTTTTGATAAATGTTACAGCTAAATATAATAAAATCAATAAATCACATTAAAATAATTTCAGTGCAAATAAAATGGTCAAATTTCAATTTGCAGAAAGTGAAAATAGTAATGATAGAACAGTAGTGGACGAATGAAGATGATGAATAGTGCAATATATATATATATATATATATATATAGAAGAACAATAATTGTTAACGAAAGGACTAAAATAATAGTAAAAAATATATATTTTCGATTAAAAAACAAAAAAGAAAAAAAGAAGGAAGCAGAAAAATAAAATTTAAAAGAAATTTTAGATGATTGATTACAGGGAAGGAAAAAAGAGCACGTGAATGGTTTTCACTAATAATTACATTTAAATCTGACGAAATTAAATGATACATTAACTTTTATATCGAAAATAAATAATTTTGGTTCATTTTAAAAAATTTCATTATGTTTTTATCAGTCAAATCCTATTTATACATTCATATGTATGTATGGTTTCATAATATGAGATTTTCGGTATTAAAATATAACTCATTTTCTTCTTCTTTATTTCAGTCATTTTTGAACTGGATGAAATTTTGCAAGTAAATGAAAGATAGCTAAGGAATAGTTGCTTTGAAAATGATCGAAAGAGACCAGAAATCTAAACTATCGAAAGATTCTGTTTTTTACGTATCCTCCTCTTCTGCAATTCTCAGTCTATCCTACATTCTTAGATTAAGTGAAAATGCAAAAGAAAATTTAATCAAATTTTGAGAAAAACAGAACTTTAAAATTTAAAAAAGAATAAATAAATAAATTCGCTTTCATAGTTCATTTTTTTCTTTCTTTTCCTATTTTTTTCCCTTTTGTTAATTCATTTATCAAGTTGAAGTTGATGAAATTTCAATTTTTCTAAAGAGAAATAATGTCATTAAGATGAAAAGAGTAAGAGAGGAAAAAAAAAAAAGGAAAATATGAAGTAAAACGAATCATTTAATGACATTTTTCCATCCGTCAATGAAAGATTTCATCTCAAAGGTGGAATCTGATCAATTTAAATTTTCGTCACATCCATGAATTGCTATAATATGACACAGACAGCGAGACGAAAGGTATACAAATTCAATGAGCAATTTTAATTGGAACAGGTGTCTTTATTTGTTTCCAGTTACGGGAATAATTAGTACCTTTAAGATATGGCATATTTGCCATGACGGTCAAGAATTTTAACTTCTGTCCTTTCATATTTAACAGAAAAATGAAATTTTTAGAAAGAAAATGGATTTTAATTACATATTTAAAATAATAATAATTTATGAATGAACTGTTATAAAAAATTTTGAAAGAAAATAAACTGCGGTTGCAAATGTTGCAAGTTTTAACTGTTAAATTTGTCAAGAGGAATTAAGATTTCAAAATACAAACTGGTCAAATATGTCAGCCAAATTATCCTTCCACACCAAATATTTATCGCAAAAATTCGACAAACTTCTTTCTTTGATATAGGATGTCGAACGTATTTACAACAACAGCAGCACTACGACAATAGCAATCATGATCATTATTATTATCATTATCATTATCAGTCTGCTATCCTCTTGTTGGTTTGCACCTGACAAGTTACTAGAGTGGAATGTTAAATTAAGTATTTACGATAATAAATTAAACAACACTCGATTCAAATTCTTACTTCGATAAAACAAATACGAGATCGAACTGTTAATAAATTTAAATGAAAAGGAAAAGAAAATTGGAAAGAAAATTACAAATAGGAATGAAATAGCCAAACCACGGCAGAAATAATGCTTAGAAGGCTCATTATCTCATTACTACTGCTATAATTTGCCTATTATCTTTCATTCATTCGACTCCCACCATATCATCTATCCATTTCGTTTTCCTTTTTTCCCTCATTCCTTCTTCTCACCTGTTCCCCTCATCATTTTCCCTCCTTAAAGCACAGGTGTCAGATATAAGATGTGATGGATTAAAGAGTTTCCTGAAATTGAAATCAAATAAAACATTGATGATGACAATGACAAATCATGATGGCCCGTACGGGAATCATCATCCTTAGCGGTTGTAATATCGGTATGTTTTTCAAGCTCCGTTTTCGTAACCTTCCTCCTCTTCTTTTTTACCTCTTCCACTTTATATGGAAATATTCTTTGTCCATTTTCAACAATTTATACCAGCTTTTCTTCTCCCGCCTTTTATTTTCCAAAAAAAGATTTTTTTTTTTTAAATTTATATATCCATTTTTGTTTTTTTATAGAACATTGCCACTTGATGTATATGAGATTCCTTTCGAGATTCCATTACAGTAAAATTCCTTCCGAGATACCATCATTACAGTGAGCTTCCTTCCATGATTCTTTCACACTGAGATTCCATTACACCGAGATTCCTCCCTGCTTTAATTGTATTAGAATTCTTCCCCTGGTTCCGTTTATTTTGTACGTACTTTCTATATATCCGAAAAAAAAAAAAAAAGAAAAAAAAAAAAATTCAAACGAAATGTAAAATTGAAAATAGAATCATTTATAAATGGACCAAAACTACCCCTTCTTATATCGATCATCAATTCAATTTTACTGTAAATATATTGATAAAATTTATAGCATATTTTGTTACAATAAAAACAAAAATGACGGAATAAATTAAGCTCATGTTTTGAAAATTCCTAAATAGCCAATGGACGATATCCGGAAGAAAGGAAAAATGAGCGGAATGTACTGGGAACATGGAAGAATAACTATTGAAACTATGAATCAGTGATGAGTAAAGGGACCGGAAATCAATTCACCTTTTGATGAATCAACAAGTCTTTATGCATAAAAAGTTTGATTTCTTCAAATGTGTGTCATTAGTGTAAAGTCAGGATGATGAAGCTCTCATGGAAGGACAATTCGGAATTGATGTGAAATTAAAATGATGACATTCTCGTGGAACGGTAATTATAACAAAATTTTTCAAACATGAAATGATGATGATGATATACGGTTTCAAGTATAGCGTAACGTTTCATTACTATACGTTTGATGTATAATTACGCATAAATAGTACAAGATTTGTAAGTAAATTATTAGATTTATTTCTTTAGCAATCACATATTGCAACAATAATCCGAAACAGTGATGGATATCATTGGTTAACATATCGGATTATCCGGCTAGTAACAAAAAGATTAACCTCTCATGCTACTGTATAATAGCCATCATCATAGGTCATGTGGTTTATCATAATTATCAAATTAACCTTTTACTAACCAGTTTTGTAAAAAATCTTTTTTTTTTTTTTGGAATAATCTCAGCAAAAAAAAAAAAAAAAAAAAAAATTTCAAATGATTGGATGAAGAAAAAAGAAATTAGAAGTAAATGGTATTTGAAGAAAGTTGATAGGATTGTAAATGCTAATAGGAAATGTATACACACAAACGATCCCGGCTAACATTATTCTCCGGTACTTTCTCCCCCGCCTTTCTCGTATTTCTTCCACTCCTTTTACTCCCACTAACCATAACTGAAATGCTTATATTTGATTAGCTGAGTTAGCAATCACACTAAACGGATATTAGTATACATTGTTTCACTCAACTTAATGAAGGCATACTGTATATAGTAGTTGTTTGGTCCACTATCATAATTTGTAAAATGAGTGAGGAAGAAGAATGTGAGACAGGAAAGAAGAAAATGTTGATCAAGCAAAAAAATTGGAATATATTGGAAGTCAATAAATGATTGAGCAACCAGAACATATCTACGAATAATTGAAGTGTATGAAAGTGGAAAGAAAGTAAAATAAAACGAAATATGAAAGAACTCAAATGATTATTATTGAGTGAATTATTAAATAAATTCAAAATAGCAAACTTTTGGAAATTGTAAGATCAAATAGAAGTGTTTTTGTTTTGAAAAAACTTGAAATATCATTGAAACATTAACATCAATTGCATGGTAACCTTGACTATAGGGAATAGATTATCGGAAATAACCAATAAATCGTAACTCAAAAAAAAAAAAAAAAAAGAAAACGAACATATTATTACACCAAATTACCTTGTACCAAACAAATAGATATTCGGAGCTTAAAGGACAATAGTAATGATATTAATAGCAGCAGTAGTAGTAGCAATATAATCGTAGCAGAAGTAATAGTAATTAAAATCAAAATCGAAGTGGTGACATTAATTACAGATATATATATATATGTCTATGTATATGATACACATATTTGCTTATCTTTAACAGGTAATGTAGCATTCATCAAAACAGTAACTAAAATTTCGGCAAACACTTACCTTTTTATTTATTGATTTAGCATCATTATGTCTAATAATTTAAACCGATAAAACAACAATATTCATCTTAAATCCATTTCAAATTTTGACCGAATTAAAAGAAATCAAATGAGCTATCTTTTCACTTGCTTTTATTTTTTGGAAATGGGGAAATATGGCCTAAATGGAAAAAAAAAATAAAAATAAAAAAAGAAAATTAAGTTTAAAAAAAAAAAAAACCAGGTGTAATGGGAGAAGGGGAGAAAAAAAAAAGGAATTAAAATGATAAAATTATTTTCAACAAGCCATTTAGATTAATATCTCGGGGGAAGTAATAATAATAAAAGAGATAGTAACACTTATGGCTTAGCTTAATTAATTGCTTCATTTGCTTATTTTTTAATCATCCAAGATTATTATTGTGTTGAATTGTTTAATTACTGAACTAATCAGACTGCCTTCTTACTGAAATTTACAAAAAGTTAATAAAATTTATCCACTGTTCCGGAAGCTTAGTTGAATTTCAAAATTTTACTTGCAAAAGTTATCGAAACAACAAAACATGACAGAACAATAATTTTGGAAATGGCTTATCAATTTCATGATAATTCTTTGCTGTTATCACTACTATTCATTACTTACATTCATCATGTAACTATTATTTGCTTGATGTTTTATTATGAAAATCAACTTTTTACAAAGTGCATTTGTTTCACAATTTGGAAAATATGTCGAAATCACAAATTCAGTCATTGTTAATCAGAAACTATTAATTAATAAACATTTCACATCACTAGATAATAGCATAAGCATAGTTTGAATGATCGTGTGAGAAGAAATTTATTCAAAAAATTAGTCATATTAATTGGAAAACATTCGACATGACAAGCTATCTCAAATAAGCCATTTGATGTATTTGTAACATCTGGCATGCGTCATCAATTGTTAACGATGTTCTCGGTACAATTGTCCACCTCCCCCCCACTCCTGTCCACCCCTGTCACCTTGTTGTCATCCTCACTTCTTTCTCCCCTCTTAACCTCCATTTGGGTTATCCACTCCTCTTCTTGGCCTTTCCTTTTTAGCCTAGTCGAAGCACCCATCAACTTCCCCTTAAGCTCCTTTCCATTGCCACTTCTCGACATGAACAGAACAGAACACCTCTGCCTCGTACATAACAACCTGAACATTCTCACTTCAAAGAGCTTCAAGATGTTTAGTCTCTTTTATCTTCCTCTCCTATCCATTAGCGTATTATTCTTTTCATCCTTCTCGCCTCTTCCGTCATCACCTTTCACTAATTAATTCGAATTCTAATCCTCATCGATGTATTTATTGGAAATCATAATTTTCGTCACTTTTAAAACGATGATATAACCATCAATTAAGAATTCTTCATTCTTAATTATTTATCGATTAAATGTGAACAAGATTATTTATTTGTATGGAAAAACGTAGCCAAAGAAAATGATTATCATTATTAATATATATTTGATAAAAGAATGAAGAGATTTGGTCGGATTGTATTTCGCTCAAATTTTTTAAAAATTTTTAAAATTGCTAAAAGTTTATTGTAAGATGTGAAATTTTCAGTTAGAGAATAACTATCGTATTTTTGAGCAACTATATCACTTTAAAAATTGCAACGATCTGTATTATGTTTCATTAAGATTTGTTCTCATTCAAGGTGAAATATTTAGAATATTAAATAGATTCAAAAATATTAACTGAAAATTTCCGGAATAATTCTCATTATCAATCATCAGTTGTGAATAATTTCAAGCTAGAAAAGAGAAAATTTTTAAAATGATTGCTATTTTTATCATTATAAAAAATAACTGTAATGGGAAAGTTAATATGAAATGCTTATTTAGACAGATATTATCAGCATGTAAATATTTTCACCTGTCATCCTGAAAATGACAATAGAGCAGTTAATATCAACTGGTATAGTTTATTCATTAAGTAAATGTACAACTGTTCTGAAATGAGTTAAAAAATAACAATGGATTAAGGGGGGGAAAAAAAAAATCATCCCTTTTAAGTTTTTTTGGCTCTAATTTTTACTTTTGATTAATTATCTGTGGAAAAAAAAAAGAGAAGAAATGTCAACCGGATCCGATTTCCACATCATATCAAATGTCACAGTGATTTCCTTCTCTCTTTAAAATTCCCTCATCACATATTCCTCCCTATGATTTGCCATTTCTTTTTTTTTTTTTTTTTCCTATAGTATTAAATTTTGACAAAAATAATATTCATGGCTAGTTTAAGTAAGAGTTTGGTTGACATCATGAAAGTAAAATAAACTGTAGATTATTCACTGAAACATTCAATAAATTTTTGTTTGGATGAAAATTAAATTTAAAAATTTGAATAAACTTGGAAAAAAGAAGTCATCTTGTGTTTTTCCTCCTGCTTCGAAATTTTGATAATGGCAAACTACTGAATAAAATTTATATGAACTAGAAAGTGGGAAAGGGGAGGGGGAGGGGGAGGAAAAAAAAGAGGAATAGGAATGTTAGCTAGTAGAAGAAATATTTACATTAAAACTCAAGAATGCAAACAAATGCGAAAGAGAAGACCCTAACAGGTAAATAAGTTTTTAAGAGGTTAGTATTGATTGTTACTTATGCTTCGTCTTTTCATACGAATATTTTTTCACTGTAGCATTTCTATTCGGCTTCCTGGAATTAGCATTAAACCATTTCAAAATTCATAAAATACAGCTTTAAAATATTATGATGCAATAAATTGGAGTGAAATATTTTGAATGTAATTTAAAATTTGAATAATTTCTCTCCAAATTTTTTATTTATCCTTTGTGAGATTTGAAAAATCATCGGAATTTTCTTTTCAAATATTACATCAATTTCAGGTGACTAAAATTGCTAATTAATTTGGTACTGAGAAAAAGAAATCTGTATGGAACAATTAATCAGTGTTTATTGATTAGATTATCATATGATACTCAGTTTTTTGAAGTTTCAGTCTCATGCAGTCAATGTTCATGAATCTGCTAAACTGTAACGATCAACGAAATTATCAGTTACAGAATTATAATTTTATTTTATTTTTTTTAAAGTTATATTTTATCAAGTTCCATAATGAAAAGAAAAAAAAAAAAAAAAAAAAGAAAAAAAGATTGGATACGCAAAAAGTTAACGCTGTTTTTGCATGTTCCATATTTAAACATGCTACGTAATTATGCTAAAATAAAATGCTGACTGAAAAAATATTTTAAGCTATATATAAAAATTTAATAATTGAAGAATTTAGAAATATTTTAAGCTTAACTGATAAAAAAAAAATTTAATAAATCAAAATTTCAAAAAAAAAAAAAAAAATGAAAAAATGAAAAAACCCCACAGTGATTATTAACTTGAGCAATAATTGGCAAAAAGTATAATAATAAAGCGTTCATAGTAAAAGCTTTCCAATGGTGTGGGAAAATGGAAAAAAACGAATTAGAGATGTGAAAATCATGATAACAATAAGCATTTAATTTAACGTTAGCTTAAATTGTATAGGCTAGATCGGACAATGAGCAGCATATTTTAGATTACACCGTCACCATGTGAACCAAGAAATAAAATCATCATCGTGATTTCTAATTATAAAATTTCTCTACGTTAGATCATCCATATTGTAATATTTGTATCAGCGTATACTATTTTCAACCGTAGGATATACTATGTAACCTAGTATATAGCATTTTTTTAATTCTAGGATATCATTTTTTTTTTTTTAACCTGGATTCATTAATTTTAATCGTAATATGCTAATTTTAATTAGCATAAAAATAAGTGGTACTGGGAATAATATAATCATTGATGTTAATGCATAGATCTGATTTTTTTTTTTTTTTATGGATTAAAAAAAAAAAAAATAAGCTGAAAGTTAACCGACCAATAATAGGAAAACAGTAATGTTTGAAAATAAATTTTGAGTGATATCGAAGTCCTAAAAAGATTATCAAATCATTTAGGGTTAGTATAAAACGATCGATTGATCGTTTAACCGATTAACTGATTGAATTCATGTGCTAGTATGCTGAAAAACAAACAAAGGTAATTGTAGGCGAAAAGAATTACCATAAAGGTCATTCATTCATTCATTTAATTATGGCTTACTGATTAAAAATAATGCTCATTACGGATCAAATAAAACGGCAAACAATTCGAACTGAGATCAGCGCGTTCGTCTATTTACATTGTTCACGGTAAACAAAAGCACTTTAATAAGAGAAACAATAATTATTGGAAATTAAGCTTGTATCACGATGTTTAAGAGATCTATCCGGGATGTGCATAAATATCCAGTAGGATATTTTAATCGAAATTTCTCTTGTAAAAATATTTAATTATATGAAATATATCGAAATATTCATACCATCAATATCGTAATGGTTAGATAGATCAGTAATTTGAATATTTTTCTTAAATTGCAATGAAAGTAGAAATGAGCAAAAATAAGTAAGCTATAAAATTTTGCACTTCAACACATCACATTTTGAGAAGTAATTTGTCAAATCAAATTTCGTTGTACACGATAGAAATGTTAAACAAACTAGCAGTTCAACTATCAAAATTTCTTTCATTTTAATTTAAAAAACACACACAAAAGAAAAACGATTTAATATTAAAGATATTTGTAAAAAAAAAAAAAAAAAAAAAAAAAGCGATGCAAAGTTTGATCTATCCAAAGAGTTTGTAAATTTAAAATTTTCCACTACACCAAAAAATTTATTTCTGAGAGCTTCAAGTAAGCTAAAAAGATGTTAGTAACTGCTAATTAGCTATATTTAGGTATTAAATTGATTGCCCTATTTGATCAGATTAATTATGCTATGCTTTGATCGTTGCTATATGGTTCACTTATCAAATGATTTATATTTAGTTTATTTTTGCAATAATTATTACTTCAATACTGAGAATCATAATGAATTAAATAGATAGGTAGGCTATTATTATTCATTCAGTTTCTAATTGCAAATTTTCCCTGAATTTCAAACATTTTATAAATTACTGTTTCAAATCAAAAAGAGAAAGAATTAAATTTTCCTGAATGTAAGAGTTCAATTCTAGTATGAAGAAATTTCGAATCAATTTTTACCATTACCTATTTATTCTTAATTTAGAAATCAATTTTAAACATTTTGCTGTCTCGTATGCTTACCAATTTTAGTCGAAACAAGAAATGATAAATCGTAATCAATAACTGAAAACATCTACCAAAATACAAAATCAATGAAGAAGGAAGACAGGAATGATTTGATATTGGCATACTATTCACGCATATCATTAGAAATTCTTTTTTTCTGTTGCGTTTCGCCATGGATGAAAAAAGTTAATGGAAAAAAGAGCTGAAGAAATTATGAATTGAATTTTTAACAAAATGGAATAAAACGAAAGAATGAATTAGAAATGATATTGAAAATAGTAATTAAAAACGGAACTGAAAATAAAAAATAAATAAAAATAAAAGGGAGAAAAATTTAAGTATAATAAGGTAGGTATGAGTGCATTGATTTGTATGGTAAGAAAAAACAAACAACTTATTTTGACAGTTCTAATCTTATCACTGTCGTAGTGATTACAATCTTCTTCAGCAATACTAAATGATAAAATCTATGCACTTTTGCTTCTCCTTTCCCCTTTCTCCTTGCCTCATACTCATACTCATAGTATCATAGTATTACTCATTTTTTTTTTTTCTGGATTAAAAAACCATCCAGATTGAACCAATGAATGATTTCCGGGAATTTGATCATTGTATAAAAGCATCCATAAAATATTACCTACAGTTTTGGTTTTTAAATATTTTTGTTCACCTTGTGAATTTAAAAGAATTCAAAAAAAAAAAAAAAAAAAAAAAGAGAAGGGAAACCAATTGACTAGAATTAAATTATTTCTTCTGAATTATCAAAACGATCGAGATATTTTACCTGTGGAGATGAAGAGGTAAATTCGCCAATGATAACTTTAACATAGCTTTCATAAAATATTCCAATAAATATTTATGCCTTCCGATATGTTTCAGCTTCACTTTACAGCAATATTTCTTGAAGTTAGCGTTTCAAAGTCAGTTTTAAAATTAATTTCTAATAGACTTGTGTTATGCAAAGTATCTCCCAATGATCGTTCTTGACAGA
This sequence comes from Setaria digitata, assembly GCA_003640385.1. NCBI lineage: Eukaryota > Metazoa > Nematoda > Chromadorea > Rhabditida > Setariidae > Setaria > Setaria digitata. The sequence continues at coordinate 16,381 of RCAB01000355.1, forward strand.
AAGAGGAAAAATAAACCACTCCTTAGACTAAATTATTTAATTTCCCATTTAGATTTACTCTAATTAATATAATACGCGCAAATAATGTTGAAAGCACTTTAATATGAAAGATTAGTCAAGTCTAAATTCGGTAAATAAAAAGGGCCAGAACTGAAAATGAAAAATAAAAAGTGAAATGAAAAGCTAAAATAAATGCTTGATGAGAAAAGTTAGAATGAATGATACTTAAAATTTTATAAATATATCTTAAATTTCGACACGTTTACAAGTTAGCATGTGGAAACTTTATCAAAGTTCTGGTATTTATCCTTTGATTCCGAAGGATGATAAAATGTCTTGATAATATTCAACACTTTTGTTTCTTTTCAGTTTTTCGGAAAAACTTTAAATTCGAATTAAAATATGCTAGAAGGAAAAAGATTAGAACATTGCTAATTTTCTATTAGTTTTCTGTTTTATATAGGCAGAGGAGATTATATAAACAGGATGAATAACTGAGCGAAAGAATTGTAGGATGAAGAGAGGTAAACGATTAATGAAGATAAATTCAAATATGTAAATAACGACGCGGAAATCCAACGTTAACGGTAAACTTCGTGAAATTTCAAGTATTAGTTGTTTACCTGAGCACTACTTGTTTATCTGCTGATTTGGATCGAAATATCATCAGCACTTATGCGAAATACAAACTGTACATACAGAAGTTCTTCAGCTTGTTTAACTATTAATAAAAAGATTTTTGTAGTTGCATTACTTTTTGATATAAATTTACAATTTAACTCGTTAATTTTGTCCTAATTTTATTAACTCAATTTAATTACTCACTTCTTTAAAGGCTTACAACAGTACTAACAAACTTCTTTCGGCCATCTATTTTAGAATATTCGCCATTCTACAAAATTTTTGTTGCTAGACTCTTTCTCACAATTTCGCTTCCATCACTAGTCATAAGCAAAGATTTGTTCTTAACGGTGATAAATTTCTAATCATTGCCTTTTTTTTTTTTCCAGTGTAATAATATCAATAAGTTAGTTGATCACTAAGATTATCACGATAATTCGACCTTCTCGTGATAACTTTAGCACATTTTGTTATATGAGTGAATAACAGATATAAGTATCCTGAAAATGACTAAAATGACTATATTACTATCTGCATTGCTATCACCACTTCATGCTTATCAACTTTGGTATCAAAACTATATTAGGATATGCGACTAATACTTGTTTGGTTTGCCTGTTAACCTTAAGAATACTCTGTGCCTAATCATTATCAAACCAAGATTATCATAAAATATTACGATGAAATTTTTACCAAAATCAATGAAACAAATCTTTTCATTTTGCTCAAAATTTTGGCAGAAAGTGAATTTCACTCTGTTGTTATTTATCATTAAAATAAATAAAAAAATTTTTTTTTATCTGAAAAAAAAATATTAAAAAAAAAAAATGTNAAAAAAAAAACGATAACTAAATGGAATGAGATGTATTTCAAAATGAGGAGAAAAATGCTGTTTTTCAAACAATTTCCATTTTTAAACAGCGTAGACGGATGCTTTCAAATAACGGAATGAATGCTTCATTTTCCTTTCTGTCATTTTTTCGTTCCCATAAAACTGATAAGGAAAATTTCGTAACATACTTCTAAGATTCTGAAGTGAAGCAGTATGATTGAAATTTTACTTTGTTTTTTTTTTTTTTTTTCTGAACAGAAATTTTCAAATATTTGTCTATTAATTTTAAATAAACACATTTTACGGAAAAGAAAAAGAAGAACAAGGAAAGAAAAAATGGGACTAAAATTAAAACTTGTTATTTTAGTGTTTCACCTAAATAATCAGTAATAGAATTTAAATTTCAACTGAATGTCGAGGAATACTATGGGATGAGTAATTTTCTATCAGTGCTGGGATTAGTTCAAAATGAATTTGTATTTCATGATGAAATTAAAAATTTCCATCGGAAATCAGAAATAAATATCATTTGCTAAATTGAATTTCAACATGTCTTGAGTGTCTGAAAATTTTCCAGCCATTAAACATTTTCGTCTGTTGCTCTTTTCCTGACAAGAAAAAAAAAAAAGTTTGTTAGATAGAATAATTTCTAGGTAGACTTTTTCTTTTGTTTTAGCAAGACCAAACTATTTATGATATATTCTCGAAGGAACATTAAATTTCATCAAAAATGAGTTATTAAAAAAAGAAAAATGAAAAAAGCAATACTAATTTCCATGATTTAATAATCAATACTGCTACTTCTACCTAGTAGAAAATTTTAATGAATGGTGGGAACTGGAAAGGTAAACAATGATTTGTGTAATAATTATGATAAAAATTACAACTGTGCATTTTACGATATTAATATTAATAGTCCCCAGAATTAAAATATTTCGTGAAAAATATAACACGGATTGCACCTTTAATGACACTACACCTGAGAGCTTGATCAAGTATTGTACCCCTAGGGAAATTACTCCTGGAGGAAGTTTCCTGCGAAAGTATCATCATGGATTATAATCCTGCAAAGAAATTATCCGTAGAAAATAGCAATTAAAGATTGCAATTGTCAGAAGATTATTTCTAAAAATGTGATCAAGGATTACATCTGAGACGCTTTGCTGTGAAATGAAAACTGTAGACGAAGTTGCAAGATTAGAATGCTTAAAATATTTCAGCTAGTAAGATATTTTTATAAACTGAAATATTGATACTAATCTCACGGGAATTTCTGACTGATCTTAAGCGAAAAATGACGATTCAAGAATATTCAATCAAAATCTAATCTTGCCACGCAATAACTATTATTTATCAGTTCTCGATGAAAGCATATCTTTTTATTTTTTCCATCACTTTTTTTTTTCAAAATGTTTTATTTTGGTTTTATTCATTTTTTTTTTTCTTTAAAGTAATTTATAATTTAAAATTGTAAATTGTTTTTTTCTTTTTAACTTTGTAATTTCAATGCATTAATTTCAAAACGTTATTTATTTCTTTCACATTCTGATATTAACATAACGATCTAAAATGTATTCATGTTTCTTTTGGGATTCTAACAAAAAAAAAAAGCGAAATTTAATTTCTTTTTCAATGGGCTACTGCTAGCTTTCGTCCAATCTTTTTGCACAGAGAGAGAGAGGGAGGAATAAAGGGAGAAAGAAAGACAGGGAGAAAGAGAGAGAGATTGCAAATCATTTTAAGAACAGACAAATGTAATTAGGATCATTGTCGTTTCTGTATGAATAAAATGATTGGATTTAAAATTCTTCTCCTTTTTCTCCAATTTAATGAGAATTAATTTATTGAAAGAAATGAACACCCCTACACAGACACTTATGAAGTTAGACTTAATGCAAAATTTAATTTTAGCTTTTTAAACTGTTTCGTTCTAATTTAACTAATACTTCATTTTTAGATTCAATTTAAGCAAATAAAAAAAAAGGAAATGAATGATCAGAGCAATTCATGGATTGTTATATAGCAAGTATGGTGTTAATTTGCCCATCAGTAACGGAATACAGTCCGATTATATGTTAAATACGGTTGAATATCGTTTTCTGGAGTGATATAAGGGGTTAAATTCATCAGTACAACTTATGGGAAGCATGGTCGGAGAACAATTTGCAGAATAAAATTATTAAATCAGTGGATTTAATTAATTAATTAATTAATTAAATTAACGATGGCACTGCAAAAAAACTTTGTGCATTTTACTGAGATGATTTTGAAAAAGTACAAAATTGCAACCAAATTAAAATTATTACAAAATAAAAGAGAGATTTGAACATAATATAAAAAAATTAGTGAGTGCATAATAAAGAGTAATTTACAAATTATATATATATATATATATATATATTTTGACAATATAAATTGATGTATACAAATTGTGCCTATGTAATACAATTAACTGATTGGAAAACTTTTATCATTAATAAATTTCGTTTACCAAAATCAAACAGTTCATACCGATAGATTAATTTGATATGTGGCGTAAAAATTAAAATTGAATAATGCATAATTTATACAATTAGAAAATAAAAATTGAATTATCGAAAGAAAAAAAAAAAGAGATATATACGTTTAGACTGAAATATAAAAAAAAAAAAAAGAAAAAAATGAATTGATCGGTGCTAAAATGTGAAATCTACACAATATGGTATTGTTTGTACAGCTTACAAAATGGATCAACTTGTTTGGAAATTTGTTGCTATGCTGATTAATTAAACGGGAATAAGAAAGAAAGTACGAATTCGAGAGTACCAGGTTTTCTCGATGCTTATTGTTCGGATTGTTCAAAGCTTCTTAAGCTTATCTATACATTTAATCTAAGATAAATAGATTTCGAGAATTTCATGACTCATCAATTCAAATATTCACTATAAAATTTTCCGGTTGAAAATTTCAATCTTTATTTTTTCAGATGAAAACAGAGGAAAAGTATCATGAAGTTCTGCAATCCAATAGTGAATACGAATAATCCAGAAGTTATTTTTCCTGATTCTTCCACTCCTCTGCGATTCGATATGACAGCAACAAACCATCTTTTCCTCCCGCAAGTATTTTCTACTGGAAAAAAAAAAAGAACGAAAAATGCCAGAAGCACTACACTCAATTAGTTTTGTCGTCATCAAGTGTTTTTCCATCAGTAATTTGATCAGTTCAAATTTTTTAGATTTTGATCCCTCGTTGACCTTATCTTTTCCCGTGATTACCAGCAAGAAAGCACTTTGAAATTTGATATAAACCTGTTTTTACTTAAAGCGGAAAATATACAATCCACAAAAAAGTTATTCAGCAAGTGGAAATATCTTTGAAATATGAAATTTAAAAATATAACTGAACAAAGTTAACATGGTAAACTGATAAAATAGCAACAAAAAAAAAAAAAAGAATTATGTGAATATTAATTTGAAAAGAAAAAAAAAAATTTTTTTCAAATTTACAATTTCTAAAATTGCAAAGAATAATTAATTTATGATGGAAGATATAATACAAAGATACAGGTTATAAACAAGAACAGGTGGCATTAATAGTAGTAGTAAAATTGCAAATGCTCATAGAATCATACTGACATATTATAAATTTGGTGCCAAATTAACGAATTGCTAAAGCTCTCAATTCTCTTCCCTTTCCACTATCTTATATTTATCAGTTCTCGTTACCTTGAAGTTTAGGTAACAATAAATCATCATAAAATCAATGTTTCAAAGAAATATGCTAATTTCGTTACTTGGCACTATAAATTAACAATTTTCGTGGGACTAATTAATTAATTTCATATTTATATATCACCCATTTCTGCCCAAATTACTATTTATTTTCTGAAAATATTCTCCAGTATTTATTTGCTCATTGAAAAATAAAAGAAACCAAAGAGAATGAGTTTTTCTTTTTTTTTTCTTTAATGCAAAACTAATAAAATAATCAAAAATGGAATTAATAAAGCAAAAAAAAAGATAAATAAAATAAAATGAAATGGACGTAAAAAAATTGTTAGCACAGGCAAGAGGACACGTCCTATACAAATGAGTTAGATACCACTTTTCTTCCTTTTATCATCTCTTGGAAGATTAATAAATTAATGACCGCGATTAAAATCATAATAAATTCTTTAGAAACTTGGCGGTGAAAATTTCGAATACTTATTGTATGTTCGTAATTGGAAGATTAGAAATTTCTCGCATGTAATTAATCCTGTTATTATAGTCAAAGCTTATCGGTTTCTTCAAAAACTAGTCTGAAAAATCGGTAATTATTGCTAAAAAAGAAATATAATTTCTTTCACAATTTAAATCATACAAATTAATTTCTATTTCATAAAGGTGGCACGAGATTTCATCCAGGAAATTCTCCCTCGACATTGTGATTCATCTCGAGAATTAACTCCAGTAAATCCTGATAAGTGGCGGTAGTATGAGAATAAAAGCACAATTCATCTTTCGACTGGAATGAAAAATTGCGTGATTTCGTAATTGTCCGTTTACTTTCCCAGCAAATTTCATCATTTCCCAGAAATGAGTCAACAATTGTAGTGAAATGCAGAAAGTATTGCATAAATGAGTGCAGTAGCAATATACGTAGACACTTATGCGTCTATATACATAGGTAGACATAGACGTACACGTAGAAGTAAGTACACGGATACGTACGTACTCGATTTATCCCAAAAACTCTTGGCTCATCCTCACATCAGTTGCATTATCCAGAGTTTTTCTTTCTTTCTTTATTTATTTTTTTCAATTTCAGATTAATGGGAAAAAAAAAAGGATGAAATATGAGAATTATTGGTTTATGAAGTTTTGGCACAATTTCCATGCTGAAATGGTAATTTTTATTTTTGTAACTCTTGAAGTTTTCCTGAAATTTGCATCAACATTACTTACAATGAGTGCTCTCAAAAGAAGATGGCATACACCGATAGCATTATAAGGTGCTATACGAATATTGTGCTACATTCGAGAGTTCGAGTTCCCGATGATTTTCCAACCGTATCACAAACCAAATCATACGTGAACTATTTTTAATTTTATTCGTATCTTTTTTCATTTCCATTCACGTCTATTTTCGTATCACACATGTTGAATTATTAAACTATTCCAAAAATGTTCATATTAATTACGTAAAAATATTGTCTGTGAAAGAAATCATTCAGGGAGAAAAATTTCACCGCAAATAACTGAAACTCATGTATGTGTAACATGTGATATAGAGAGAGCTGTTGCTTATATTAAAAGGATATCACAGGACTGATATCTTGTCTTATCCCTGTCTTAATCAGTAATTTGAATGGTACTATATGAAATTGTGAACGAATTGGTACACAAGAAAAAGTATGATGAATTTCTTGTGCAGGTGGAATTACTCGATGAAATAGGTGAAAATAATAGAATACTTCAGAAAATATATATTTTCTGAAATCTTATAAACTTGTATATATATATATACATAAGTATGTATATAAGTTTTTGGTTTCATACCCATTTGACTCCGCTCTTAGCAGATGATTTGATTTTCGACCGGTGCCAAAGTAATGTATTTCCAAATATCCAACATGCCACGAAATTTATGAGTTTTGATGAGATTTCATTTTCTTGCTATAAAATATCAAACAAAACTCTCGAGTAATATCTTTCATTGGTAGTGGCAGTAATTAAAGGAAGTGTAATTATTGCATTATTAATTGACAGTGACAGTGATGCCAATCAAATGATAAATTTGGTGACATTAATGGCATTGTCTGCAATGACAATCAGATTGATATCCATTTTTCTAGCACTACATAGAACTGTTTAGAAATATCAAGTTTTTTTCTACTTTATTTTTTTTCTTTTTTGCTAAATGGTTAAAGTCCGCTTACCTCGTAATGTTCCATAAAAAAAAGTTACTACCTAGAAATATGGACAAATTTTCACGGACTTCTTAATATGAGTTTTATGCTAAGTTTTCTTTTTTTTTTTTTTAAATATTTAAAAAGACTTAGACGAAAACATTCAAACATGTCTAAATTAAAAACCCCGTCTGTGAATTTACAAGGTCAAAGAAACTGCTGGGAGTGTTTTGTATTTAGCCATTAGTAAATCTGTGGAATAGCTTATTCCAGAATGCATTGTGATCAAAAATGAATTGTTTGTGAATCGTTTGTCGTACGTCAAACGTCATATTTTCTCAATTTAGTAATTATTAGCTAAGATCGGCATAGGGAAGACAAAAATGACAGCCATTATCAGCTGTAATTAATTTCAAACAATATTTTAAATTTTCCAAAAATCAATAATGAAAAAAATCAGTTTTTAAATTTTCACACAGTATAATTCTTTATCATTTTGCAGAAACAGAAATCACACACATTTAGTTGTATTCAAAAAAAAAAAAAAAAAATATTTGAAAGGAAAATAGAAAAAAAAAAAATATTTGAAAGGAAAATAGAAAAAAAAACAAACAAACAATGAGTTGATGGTGACCAGTAATGGTAATGAATAACGATGTTGATTGATGACATAAAGCATCACAGCCGACAACATCTCATCGTTTCAATGTCTGAATATTAAATCAACATTATCCAGATGTCAATCATCCAAATCAGTCTAGGCTTATTTTTGTATTCATTGAAGGGACTAACCGGAAATGACAGTTTGCGACATTTAAATTTGGTCTTTTGTAATGAAATTTAATACAACTTAGGATTAGCTAGTATTTCTGGAGTCATAGGTGCAACTCTGTGAGCATTCTGAAACCTAACATTTTGGAATGAAATTTTGGCAAAGATTGTTCCTCTATAATTATATTTTAGTTGCAATGTTAACTGGTTATTAAAATTCATTAAAATTTAATACAACTATTGAAAATGAATTGAATGAAAGATAGAAGAAAGGGAAGAAAATATGAAAAGAAAAGATGTAAGCCATCAGTTCTGGTCAATGGAAGATGATGAATGAGTTTGTATGAATAGAATCGAAGAGTCTAGCTAGAACTATCCTAAGCTAAGTGCATCACATGGCTATCACAATATTGTTCCGTCGATATTAATCAAACTATTTAATGATGTATTCAATATAAGTATTCATTCTCTGACTTATGATTATTCAATATTCACATAAATATAATATTAAGTATTAGGGATGGTGGAATTCCTTACCGCGAGAATAATTACTTGTTTCTATTTCAATATGACAGCAATTAAAAATCCAATAAAATGAAAAGATTTTATTCTTTTTTTTCTTTCTTTTTTTTTTTTTTTTTTTTTTTAATTGAAATTTATGATTATGGTTAAAATTCTGCAATGATTTAATGTTAAGTTATCAAAAATCTTACTTATATTTAATCTAACATATGAATCATTATAAGTTTTAACAAGTTAAGAGATAATTGGAGAAAATAAAAATATGTTTTATCTCTGAAATGAACGAATTTTGTAAATTATGATTAAAGATGTTCATTTATTGATTTAATAATCGTTTACTTCAATCGACCATTAGCATGCAAATAATGGTTTGTTAAAATTAGTAATTAGATATATTAATGCTTTTAATTAGATGTACTTCATGATGATTAGTACTTTTAATTTTTAACTGTCAAGATAATAGACCGTTTTAACACAAACCTAATTAGAACAAGATTTCCTAGTTATATTTGGAAATACAGATTACTTTACCTGAATTATCAATCCTCCAGGTGTAGTTTCCGCTTAAACTATCGAATCTTCCAGTCGAAGTGTAGGACAACCGAAAAGCCAATTGATTTCTTATATATTAGTTTACTATCTATTTGCTGTCTTTCATTTCTGGGAATAAATCGATTCAACTACAATTATTTAGTCCTGAAACTACAATAAAACATAATGATTTGTTAAAAAGAAAAAAAAAAAAAATGAATTTTAGAAATTACTCCTTCATTTATTCATTCTTTCTGAAAAGCGATAAGCTATTTATTTTTTGCTTCACAATTTGTACCTGTATCGAAACTTTTCATTAATTCCCTTTATGAAGATTCGTTTAAACATCAACAAACTTATTTTCTCTAACTGCAGAATTTTAGGTTAAAATGGTAAAATGAACGAAATTGGTCAAAAGAAATAAATGCAAACTTATTTAATATGCAAAAAATGTTTGGTGCAAGAAAATACTATCAATAACTTTAATTGAAGAATTATTAGGTAATTGTTAAATGGATAAGAATAAGCAATTTTCGCTATAACTGTCAATTAATTTCATTGTTATAAATTAATTTTTCTTTTTAATTAAAGAATTGTTTAAAAAAAAAAAAAAGGGAATATGGTAAGTAAAGCAAGCATCAAATGACTAATATCACAAAATTGAGAGATGCAAAAAAAGTGTATAAAAACGTCATCCATGAAGCGTAACTGTATTATTCTTATTTAGTTGAAATTGAAAGCGGAAAAAAAAACAAATAATTGCAAAAATTTTGTAATAATAGAATAGGATTCTTTTTTTCTTTTCTTTCCGGAAAATTTTATATTGTTTAATTTAAACGAAAGATGAAAATTCCCTTTTCTTATGAAATTTTCATGATGAAATAAAGTTACTCTAGTTTCTTATCTGCTTTTTAACTACTAAAATAATTTATAGCTTTTCAAATTACCTTTTCATACTACTACGATTAAAATTTAATCGTTATCCAATGTTCAAATTAATCAAAATAATCTTGTAGGTAAGCATCAAACATACGGAAATCAATGATTCGATGTGTCTATAATGTATAAATGAATTTGAGAAAGATTCTCGACATTCTTGATGACTACAAGAACATCTTACAAAATGATTGAAAATATGCAAGAAGTTATGAAATAAATGAAAATAAATGTTATAATTGTGAGGAAATGTTGGAAGTAAATTATGCTCAGTTGGAAATTCAAGAATGTCGAGAATCGTAAAACAAACGAAATAATTAATGAATGTAAAAGGATCAAAATCACATTCGACCTTTGAGGAAAAAAATAAATAAATAACGTGCACTTAGTACCAGAAAAAGAAGATAAATACTTTCAGCTTCCGAAAAAATTCAACGAAAATACGAAACTCGAAAGTCAGATGTTTCCAACTGTTTTTAAACAATTTCAGTGAAACGGAAAATTCATAATTTATCAATTAATGTCACTTATTTTATACAAACTAAAATGTCACGTGAATACTGTTTACGAATCATTATGTATCGGATGAATTAATCAGATGATAAGCTCCATTATCAATTAGTGCTAATCCTTCACTTCGCATGTATGGTAATACATCTCTTTCTCTCTTTCTCTCTCTCCCTCTCTCTACCTTCATCTGTCACTCTCTCTCCCTATATATATTTCAATTTAACATACATGTAAAAATAATTAAAGAATGAAATAATGTTTATGAACCAATATATTAAATTCATTACTTCGTTGCGCAACAGAATTATAGGATGATGTATGAAATCGAGATTCATTGGATTCTGGAGAATAACACCAATTAAGGTATATAATAAGTCTCGTTAACTGCTTGATAATAATTTACAGATATTATTATAGAAAAGGTAATTTATTTTATGGGCATTAATTTAATTTAAATTCTGATTTCTTTTCCATCAGATGAAATTTTAAAATTTAGAAGTGAAATTAGTAAACTTTAGTATGTTGTTACACTTTTTCTTAAATTAGTCTTTTAATTTTTAATACTTCAACAAATGCTACCTTTTCTATTCACTAAGCCATTATGAATGTTCCAGCTGTTTGCGGCATAAAATATTATTATTGAACATAATGTTTAACTAATTAAATTTTTAAGGACTTGATTTAACTAATGAAGGACTTTTTTAGCCGTTAGTATCGATAATTTATAGTTTACGTGTAATTTTTTTTTTTTTTTTTTAGTATAAAAATGACTTTATTCATCCAAAACTTATGTAACCTACTCATTTTCCAATGGAATTTAAAAATTTTAATACCCAGTCGCTACTTTGCTTTATGATAACTCTTCAACGTACTTTGGGCCTAAAGTAATACCATAAGATAAGAAGCAAAAGAGAATTTTGTGAGAAAACTATACAATCGATCTGATTAGAATTTGCTTCTCAAAGTTGTCTTTTCTGTCTGAAATAATTTTCTATTTGCTATGACTTTTTTTTTGAATAATCGATTCAGTAAAATTCAGACATTTTTCAGATCAAAATAGGCGACGAAAAGAACTCAGATTAACTCAGACTTTTGTGAATTTAAAAAATTTAGCAATTTCAACAAGACAAATAAATGACCGCTAGAAACTATGTTGAACAAAAGAAACGAAAATCGTTGATAACTTTGTTTCCGCAAAACGAAAGCATTAATGATTTTACTATGAAAATAGCTAATTTGTCAAACAAATGGAAACGATAACAACTGTGAGATTTTTTTAATTTCACGAAACCAGTTAGCTGACTCTTGGAAAAAATGAAAAATTCCGTTATTAAATATTTTTTCCCAGTTTTTTTTTTTTTTTTCCTTTTTCTCTATTTTGTTTCGAAATATCACATTGTGATACGAAAAATATTGCTTAATAGTTTATTCTAGGAAAAAAATCATCGATATTGACAGCATTTCATCAATATTTATATTCCAGGAACTATTTTTGCATTAATTTGCATCACTATCAAATAAATGGAATGATGTAAGACCAATGAAATGTAAAAACTGTAATTTCACGAACAAAAAAAAAAAAATCAATTCCTGAAATTTTTAAGTGTAAGATTAATGAACTGAATCAATTCCGTTATTTATGAAAGGTGAAAATAATAAGAAGGGATCGGAAATTAGTAAGTAACGATATTAATCTGTAATATTCTCAGGGATTTCCTGTATGATAGAACTTATCATCATCATAGCACTTTTCAAAATCAAAGACGAATTTCACACTAATGAGAAGTCTTTAAAATGCAAAATATGTGGCAAAGATTTTGGTCGATGAAATGTCTCGAAAGACATGAAGTTCATATTTACAACAAGTAAATGTATGAAGATTAAGTCTACAAAAAAAAAAAATTATCCAATTTGTTACAAATTAGTGTGAGTGAAAAATTCTAACGTTTGATAATTTCCGTATTTTAACATTTTGAAATACTTAAAAATATTATTTCTAATGCAAAATTTGTTGATATAAATTATTTTATTTGCCATAACTAATTGCTTGCAATGCTCTTGCTCGAGTCGTTTTAATTCAATTTGCCAATTTTAATACTGAAGAACGTTAATTAAATTATTTGTTTGATTTCGGACCAAAATGATAAGAAACTACTACGCTTTGCCGATGGAAATTCCGGAAAACAAGGAACTTTTTGCCCTTGGTGGAATTAAAAAATTTTATTTTTAATCCACAATTCTTTGCAAAAAAAAAAAAAAAAAATATTTGTTAACATATTTCTTCATTTAATTGCACAAATAATCATAATAGGACTTTTCAAAAATGGATCAAATGTTATCAGTATCGATAATTTACTTAATGTAACTTTTAATCTTAAGTATTACTCATCGAAAATTTGGAACATTGCAATCAAATGAAGCATTCCTTTTATGAGAATTTTAGTTTCTGACTGATATAAATAAAAATGCTCGCTCTACAATAAAACGAATGACGGAAGTGCACATCATAGCGAACAAAAATGTGAAGAAGCCATTAGAAAGGATTAAAATTGACATATAATGTTCTTATCATATCATACGAAGTGATAATATTTTTGTTTTTTCCTTTTTTTTTTTTTTTTTCTTTGTACAAAAATAATTATTGAGATTACATTTATGACGTTGGAGATTGATATAACAATAACTGCCTAACTAACAGATCCGTGAAAATTGATTGATTGTGTTGGATTTTTTTTTTTTTTAACTAACTGACAACTAATTTTTGTATTAACAAATGGCACAGTTTAATTTTAACTCACAGAATTTTGACATAGCGTAAAATATGGCCTAAAAGAAGTGAGCAGCAAGAGCTGCCAATTCCAAAAGCATTTTGTGGCTCACATCATAATCACTGATTTTAAAGTGGAAATTTTCAAAAAAGTTTTGTTTTTTTAGTTGGCTCATCAAACTCCCCAAAACTTTTTAGCAATTTTCGTCAAACAATTCTCAATATGATACATTCTGTGCCATTGTCGTTTTCATTCTTTATGTTCGTTTTCTGGTTTTAATTTACGTAACGTTAGTTTTAATTACTTAAGTAATTTACTTACTTACTAAGCTAGACAGTATATATATATAAAGTAGTTTAGCAATTTTTTTTTTTTTTTGCATATTTTATTAAGATCTGTGGCGACATTTTATCAAAAATGTATGATAAAAACTAGATTATATTATTGTGATGAAAGATTTCTTTCATCACATCATACACATTGACCTTTATTGCTTTATTTTTAATTTTTTGTAAATAATTGTAGCTTAAGAAAGTCATGCCTTTTGATTTTTACGCAATCAACGTTTGATCATCGGCTTTATAAAAAGGTATGCCCTCTTGAACGGACTTCATCGAACATTTTGATTAGTTATCTTCAGCAAATCTTATTCAAACTTTCTTAATCGCCAGCAAGTTACATTTTTATGTTCTATGAATGTTTGCCAAGCAATTTTCCTTATTCTTTTATGTTCTTTTGAATAATTAATACACTTATTGTTTTATGATATCAATATTTTCGTAATCACCAATCAGCTAATAATAACACTGTTTCCTTTATCATTATTAACAATGATTTCGTGATCAAATTCAGCCTCCCCATTTGGTAAGAAATCATTTAGGTGACAAATCAAAGAAAAGAGAAAAGATGGGAAAACTCTGAACTGCAAATATAGTAAATTGCTTCTCCAATATTTCCAGTCCCACCGCTTTTTTTCCAACTTTTATAGTATTGAATTAACTTCAAAGTGATATGATATAATATTAATTGAACCTCCAATTAATGTTAAATTAGTTTTACAATATTACATAAAGTTTAATTCATTTCAAAAAAAAAAAAAACATAGGTAATTCATTAATTAGTCCAAGGGGACTTTGGGTGCAAAAATGCATATGAATAGTTCTCTTCAGTTCATTTAATCATATATACTATTAATCACAGACCCAATTAACATTATATAATATATCATAGAAGTTTGGATCTTTTCAGTACTGTTATCTAAACAACATATAAACGGATCATTTTCTCTTACAGTACTGATGGATAATTTGAAATTTGAAAAAAAAAAAAAAAAAAAAAAACGAAATTTCACAAGTGAAATTTTAACAGCTAAATTTCATAACTGAAATGTCGATAGCCTGTCCGCTTGACTCCTCCTTCTACTTTTTTCTTTTTTAAACAATAAAAAATCAAATTGTTGATTTCATTTTGTACTGTTTACATTTTTCGGGCCGAACCGTGTCTCAACCATGGCGCCCATTAGGTATTTTCGGGATCATCTGAGGTGCATTTCCTTTTCTATTTTTAATTCTTTCTTTTGATATTTGATGAAAATATCGTGGCTTGTTTAATTACATGAGTTATGTAGTCATTCTCGTTTATACATTCTCTTAAATTTAGTTGGCATCGGGATTTTCCGGGAAAAAAAATCTGTTCATGAAATTTCTTAATTTTCATATATACATACACATTTGTTAATCTGAAAGAATTTCATCATTTTTTTAACTGCTTTTCATAAGAAACAAGAAATGAATATTTGAAATATTTTAGGAGTTTCGGGAAGGAAATTTGTTAAATTATAAGAAGGCCTATTGTTGATCTTCGAATTAATAGAACAATAATGTTTCGCTTGATGCTGTAAAATATATTCACATAGAGCACTGGATGGTTACAACACTAACAGCGGTGGAAATGCTCACAGTAAAGTACCATGTAAGCTTTGTAAGTACCATGTAATTTTTGTACATCATATCAATGCTGTAATTACTTTCATCGTAATTTATAATCTTTGAAATATAACGTTAATAGTTGCCATAATTATAGGACGATAAGTTCAGGCCGTATGCTTTGTTAACTGTTATTTATAATGAAAGAACAAACTTTCGGTGAAATGATGACCTGGCTGTACTTGTATAGTGCCGTTGTCAAGAAGAAGTTGGTACACTCCAGTTATTAATCACAAATCAATAATTTCTAATAATTTAATCATTTTCTATGTTTTCGAAATCGATTTGAGCTTTGCATGAAACTTTCGAAAGAAATGTATTGTTCTGATTTCTTGTCCTTCTGTTTCATTTAGCTTTACCGTTTCTTCTTTCTTCATTATTTCCATGAAGCCAAAAATATTCTGTCCCATTTCATTTTTAATTTGTTCAATTTCAGGTTCTTCTAATGTAATGGGGCAATGGTTTTACGGAAAGAATCGGACCCTGATAACTTACACTGCAATGCTTCTTCTTTCTGCTGGAGTGATTTGTCTGGAACGATGTCCTGAAGAATGCCACTGTCTCGATACGCATATCGATTGTAGTCGTCGCGGTTTAACCGATGTTCCATTTTCACTACCGTCATGGGCGACCACACTGTATGCATACTGATGTTAATTTAAATCTTTTCAAATCCTGAATTTTTATCAAAGAGTTTCCTTTATATAAATTGTAAATGAACAGTTTAAATACTTTCGTTTCACAAAATGAATAATAATATTTAAAGGAATGGTATATTTAGATCTTTTATTGTATACTTTCCGGATGTTGAAAGCTTTTAAACCGACGATTAAGAACAGTACTGAGGGTTAAGGAACTTAGTGGAAGAATTATTAAAAAAAAAAAAAAAAATGAGTTTCTTTTATAAGTTGTTGAACAAAACATTTGATCCCGGTAGTATAGCCAGTCCGAAACTCTATCTGTATCTGATGTTATTACAATTTTGTTATATTACATCAGTAAGCGTTCTCTTAGTGAGTCCTCAGGGTAAGACAAGGTAGCCTTCATTGGTTGCGATTCACTTTCGAAAGAATAATTTTTGTCATTAATATTGGACCGGCAAAGGATGGCATTATATATACTTTGGTCAATTGGGTATAAGCTCTGTATTTTCTTTGCTGGAGAGCGTTTTTTTTTTTCCCTCCTGACTTCGGTAAATAAGATTGTTTGATATGGACAAGAAGATATGTCGTCATGGAATAGTCTGTTCGTACCATAGTATTTGTTCATACTGTGTTTTATAGGGAACTGCAAGGAAATTATATTGAAAAAATCTTGCCTACTGCCTTCGTTGGAATGGGCAATCTTGTCTCTCTGTAAGTTTTGATGCAGTATACTTTGGATAATAGCAATGTTAACAACGTGAAACTCGGTGTTGTGCAGCGCTAGAATAGATTTAACGAAAGTTTGCTTTTCCCACTTGCAGTTCTGAAAAGCGTCATGCTAATTCCTTCTTTATTTCATTTTAAGGAACTCAGTGCGTATGGCTTTGTACCTTTCAAGGAGCGCACTCCTTGCTTTTCAACACTATTGCCGAATTTGTCGTCATTTCTATTAATTGAAATGGTTTTTACCTGTATTTTTAGGGATCTCAGCGAGAATCAGATTGGTGGTTTTTCACGTCTTGTTTTCGTCCATACGCCCCATCTTGAAGCACTGTATGTATCGTTTTCCTTTTCTGCTTTCTACAGGCATTATATTATTATTTCTATCTTGTATAAAACCTCTATGTTCATCTCGCAGCAGTGTTTACTCTGAAAACATGCGGAGAAGAGAATACAACGTTGCTTAAGTAGAAAAAGTCAGGCAGCCTAGCCTACAAACGATTTAATCAGCCAATTGTAGTTATGCAGCTGATACTGCACTTTCCCTATGGACAGTTATTGATAGGATCTTCCTAATCTATTCAGTCTATGTTGCGTGAACAGTGTAACACTGCTCTGCTCCTTCAGTTGCCATGATTTTACCTTCCAGATAAATATATTTCAGTATGCTACGAAAGAATCGATTGACCTCGATCCCACTTGGAATTGAATCGTTGGCAAATTTGCGTAAACTTGATCTGTAAGTTTTATTGATGTCTTCAGATTATGGAATGACCCTTTTTGTTTAGGGAGTGGTTTTTACTGAAATTATCCTAGGCAAGAAGTAGCAAGAAAATAATTTCAACTAAGATTTCTTTTAGCAAAGCGAATAATATTTCACAAGTTACGACCATTGATATCTCACGGATCGCGAGAATTGGCATAGTCGATTTGAGTCGTAATGTTATACGTGATTTTCCGCGCTTACATATGTTGCAAGCTTCTAATGCAAAAATTACAAAACTGTATGGGTTTACATTTCTATGAAGTTCCATTCTTCTTATTCTTGTTTCTCTGCATTGTCTAATAATAAATTAAGAGTTACATTTCCTGACTTCAAACTTGATATTGCTAATAAGCTGCCTATTATTCGAATTTTTTTGATAAAGATTGTTTGCTTACAAAGTTTTGTAAGAGTTGCAATCGTTATCCATCCATAGGTTCATCTTTTTGAAATTTTTTTGTTGCAAGTGGTTTATTTACAGAGATCTCAGCAATAACTTACTGATGGTATTACGCTCCGATACGTTCATGGTGCTTCAGTCACTTCGAATTTTAAGGCTATCACGGAACAAAATTGAAACCATCGAAAAAAGTGCCTTCCAAGGACTCTTTGGACTTCGATTTCTGTAAGTAAATGCTTTTAGTTTAAAAATTAAACATTTATGAATAGGGATTTTTGAATTCATGAATTTTGCGGTAACATCATCTCTTTTTTTTCTTAAAGTTGATGAATTTTCAAGTCTACAAATATTGTTGAAGTGGCAGTTTTGGGCAATAATTTGAGCTGCAAGAGATTTATTCCAGTATTTTATTAAAAAATTCGCATTACTTACAGATGTCGGATTTGTAACGTTACTGGTTTTTTTCTTCTTTCTTTGAAATAAACGGAAGTTTTTTTCTTGTTTTCATTTGGAGTCAACTTCGCTTTTTGTAGAGAATCTCTGTTTCTCTTTGTTCCTGTATTTTATTCGCCAGGAAAAATATTTTTAGAGATCTAAGTCGCAATCGTCTCTCTGTTTTGCATGCACTGACATTCAGCTCACTGTCATCGCTTCAAAATTTGTCACTAGCCCGAAATTTGTTGAGCACGCTTGAAGATGGAGCGTTCTGGGGTCTGGAGCAGCTTCAGAGGTTAAATGTTGCCGAAAATCAGTTGAAGTCAGTCACTGGTGGTTGGCTGTATGGGATGCATTCACTAACAGCTCTGTATGTAGCTACAGTATAGATTTGCCTTTTTGTATTTTTCCATGGACATTAAATCAAACTAGTTCATGGGAAATAAATTTACAAAAAATTATTTTTAGTGATCTGAGCGCAAATAATATTGCTTGGATAGATTCTTCGGCGTGGTCTCTTTGCTCTACTCTTCAATGGCTTGATTTATCGTCAAACCGACTCCGTACGCTTCCTTCTCTTCTTTTCAAAAAGCTCTCACGTCTGGAGTATCTTTCATTAGCAGATAATCAAATTGATGCAATCCATCGAAATGCAATGCGTGATTTGGATAAATTAAATTATCTGTTAGTTTATACTTCATATTCAAGTACCTACTTAGTTATTTTCGTACAATCAAGGAAAGTCCTCATTTTCAGAAATATGCGTAAGTCTTTTTGTTTCACTTCCTACCTTTAATATGATATTTTATAATGTAACATTGAATTTCTATTTGAAAGAAATATTTTTTAGTGATCTTTCTGGAAATGGATTAGCAATGTGTGTTGAAGATGACTCTGTCCTTGCAAATACCTCGTTGCCAACTTTGCGAACCCTGAAATTTGCCTCTAATCGAGTCCGAACGATCCCAGCACGTGCATTTGAAAATTTTCCATCGCTGCAAAATCTGGACTTGACGAATAATCCTATTGCCAGCGTGCAGAATGGTGCATTTGAATCACTACGTCTGAGGCGACTGTAAGTTAGTTAGTATGTAAATGAGTTAAAAAATTTAATTCCAAAAAATTGCTAGAAATACTTTGATTTAAAAGTGTATTGTTTCGTATTTCCGAAGTTATTTTTTAAATTGCAGTTTTATCAACACGTCATCTCTTGTGTGTGATTGTGAGCTCAAATGGTTTTCGCATTGGCTATTTTTGTCCAAACTAGATCGTAAAACCGTGACAATGCTGTGTTCCTATCCAGTAATATTGCGTGGTATTGATGTTGCTGTGATCGATGATGCAAATCTGACATGCGGTATGATTTAAAGCTAGAAATTTTCCTAAATACCAAAGAAAAAAATAATACCAAATATTTTATTAAATACCAAATACTTCGGTATTTTTAGGTCTCAGAATTCCTACAAAATTTGATTTCGTTTAATACTCGTTAAATCTAAATTTTGTTCATAAAATAAACCGGTAATCTAGATTCTTGTTTTTTTTAGTTGATGACTCTCCTCGTCCACGACTAGTAAATCATCCGAATGCATTAGTAAAAGCGTTGTTGGGAAATAATGTCATGTTAAATTGCACTGGTTATGGCGCAGCACCACTGGATATCAAGTGGAAGGTTATTCGTGATGGACGGTTTCGTCTATTATCGCACGATGCCACAACTATTTTCATTTATAATCGTTCATCGGCTACAAATAGTAAATTTTTTGTTTTTTTTTCTTTTTTTCTGTTTTTTATATAACTTTCATTAACAGCATTTGAACAAAATTGTCTAAAGCAAGTTGCAGGCACGGTTACAGGACTTGCAATGGAATATCTTTCTAGTGAATTGCAACTCAGTGACATCAGTTTTAGTGACCAAGCAGAATATCAGTGCATTGTACGGAATCATTATGGTTCGGCGTATTCTTTAAAGTAAAAGTTTGAATTTTTGTATTAGATTTTTTCGCTCTTCTGTAACTCGTGAAATACAATGCTTGTATTTCTTTTTATTTAAAATTAATTTTCCCTCGATTTGTAGAGTGAAATTAATGGTTCTGCAAAAACCAAGAATTGATTATTCACCGTCAAATGTATCAATAATTCGTGGTGGTAGCGCTAGGCTGAGATGTGCTGCACAAGGTAAGTGTCTCCTTAAACTATTTTTTTGTTTTCTACTTTATGGAACACATTTTTTTTTTTTCGAATTATTTGAAGGTTATGAAATTGGCTGATCTGTTGCTCGATACTTCCTGAATGCAAAAAAAGATGCTTGAAACAGTGAGTTTTGAGCATCCTCATTAATCAGCTTTGCATTCTTGCATTAAATCATAGTGATCAGTGCAAAGTAATTCCGTTTCACTCAAATTTCGCATCAATTCTTTGTTTTCGAATACTTTTAGGTGTTCCGGCGCCAAGCATTAAATGGGTGAAAGACGGTGGCGACTTATTTCCAGCTGCTTTGGAAAGACGCTTACATGTGAAAGCGAATGATGATAATTTATATGTGGTCAACGTGTCATTAGCAGATTCGGGTATATATACTTGTCGTGTGAGTAATGAAGCAGGACATGTGGAAAGTTCGGCACACGTTCTTGTTTATGGTGATTTTAATTTATCATCGTTTCTGTGGTTTTGATATGAGATTTTTCTGCTATTTTGTAACTTAATTTCTTAATCGATTTCATCTCACTTGTGCACTTTGTGCCACACTCGCCAGTCTATTTGCTCTTATGAGATTAATGTATTAGATAACAAAGTCTGGCCGCAACTTGAGGATCGCAAGGTACATTCTGGAGCTACGGTTATTTTCAACTGCTCAATCAATGAAGAGTTCCATGTCTCTGTGCAGTGGCTGCGTGATGGTCGTTTAATTGATCCTAATACAGCTCCTTCACGTCTAGCCTTCAAAGCTGGGAATCAGTTGTTAGTGCTAAGTGAAGTAAGACAAGTTTTAATTTTCATCTCGTTTGTACATGTTCTGTTGTGGTAGGGTTTTTGTCTTAAATTTTCAGTTAGCTGCTCAAATTCGCAAATTCTGCTATTTTGGTTTTAGGCACAAGCTTCAGACAGTGGTGTTTACGGATGTGAATTTAAAGTAGGAAGTGAGGTACTTTCAAGAGTATCTTCAACGTTAATTGTGGAAATCGGTGCTGAAGAAGACTGGAATAAAAGGCGTGAAGATACTGATAAAATTTCGGTTGACAGAAGTTTACAGTATTCAGTCGCTGTTTGTGTTGTTACTTTATTCGTATTGGCTGTTGGAGTATGCTCTGTAGTTCTCCTAATGAGGAAGCAAAAAGATTCAAAGCAGTATTCTTCTGTGAAGGTTAGTGAATTTATTGCGTTTTGTCTTTAACAGGAAGCTTAAAAAATTGTTTCTGCAAAAAAATTCGTAAATTTGGAATGATCCTTCAGCACTTGAAAAAAAAAAGCTCACTTGGTCCCCATTATTTCTTTTTTCTTTTTTTTCAAATGACTAACCGCTAATATTTTAGAGTGATTCGGCTACAACAACGATTGAGAAGCAGCCTCCCAGTGAAAAAGGTAGTGGCATTCTGACGGAAACAACGCAAATTTATGTGGTTGTATAAGCACATTTCGCTCTCTTCTATTGGTAGAAGTAGCCCCAAATTATATCTTCCATGGAATTCTCTTCCACTCGTTTTGAAAAATACAGTAGGAAGTTTTGGAGAGTTTTAATAATTGCTTTAGAACTCGTTTTTTTTTTATCAATTTATTGCTCATCGGTAACTTTTAATTTTGCCATCATCAGATCTTCAGTTATTTTGTTTACTAAAGTTCCCTTGTTTTTTTTATTTGAGAAAAACTACAATTTATTGATTGTATTTCTTGTTTTATCTATATGATTGTACATAAACCTAAGCTTTAAGAGTTTTTTTTTTTTTTTTCACTCCATTAGCTTTAAAATTTTGGATAATTGTGTCTTCCAAAAGAGTGTCTAATCTGTCGTTTACCTTTTATTTTCCATTGGTGTATTATGGATGTGCAGTTGCTTCTAAGCTTTAAACAGTAATTGTAATTTTGGATTTAGATGGTTTGGTTAATATGCTGAAAAAATATTAGTGGAATTTGTTCAATTCTACTTCTTAAGTTACAAATGAAGATTGCCTGAGATTCAACAAAAGCATTATCTGATGTCTTTCATATCATTGATCCTGAGTCGTCATTTGTTTCAACTCTACTGTTTTAGCCTGAAGTCTTTTTTCTTCCTATATTTTCACTATTGTGTACAAATCAAATATGCTTTACGAATTCGTGAATTTTTTCTTTTTATCTTTTCTAGTCATTTCATCGCTAATGGTGTCTTTAATTGCGACTTTTTTTTTGTATTTTGGATTGGTTTTTCAGTTGGGAAGTGCATTTGATTTCTATCTCTTTTGGTTATTTTTAATATGCAGACTACGGCAAGCAGTCATATGTTTGCCAAAGCAGGTGCGTATTTGTAGTATTATCTTTTTATTTTGTGTCTGTGCTGAAAGCACAATTTTGTTATTTAATTAAGCCTTATCGGAATAAGCTCATTTCATTTCATATTTTCAGCAACAATTTACTGCTTTTGTCTCTATTTGTTCGCTTTGTTATGTCTTGTCATCGTGATAATCCTTGCAGCTGTTCTAATAATTTCAAGGGATGTACAACCAGTAGACAAGTATATTCTTCTAAATGATTTCCATTTTTCGATTTGTATGCTTCATCGAGAAATTCCGTTTAGAAACTTGGCTTCATTTTGAATGAAGAATATAAGTTGTACAATTTCGTGCTAAACCTTTTTAGATATATTTGCTATTTTTGTCTAAATCTGTTGTATATATATAGCATATTGATTTCGTGTTTTTCCTGCCGTATGAATCCGAAGATATTCTTACTGCGAAATTTCTCGGAAAACTGACATGTTCTTTTCCTTCTAATGCTGATCGCCGCCTTACGAACTATGATTTAACGAGATTCGAAGATTGTGTTTTTGTTCACATACATAATTCTTTTTGAGATACGTTTCTGGTCAGTACTCTAAACTTTATTTTCCCACTAAATTGGAGATAGATAACTGGAATTGTTTCTGTAGCTAGCGTAAAAAATTTTTATCGACTTTAAAACTTTAAAAGTCAAAAAAAAAGGTGAGGATTGGGAGAAAACATAATTTTAAGTGAGTTTCGTGAATTGAAGATCTGACAGTTTCATTAAGCAGTATGTGTTTGAAACAATTCACTGTTTATACTGCATTTCTTTGTCTCAATAAATTTTTTCTTTTTTTTTAAGATGGCAAGGATCAGAGTTGATTTATAATTCGTAATTTA
This sequence comes from Setaria digitata, assembly GCA_003640385.1. Taxonomy (NCBI): domain Eukaryota; kingdom Metazoa; phylum Nematoda; class Chromadorea; order Rhabditida; family Setariidae; genus Setaria; species Setaria digitata. Next base: position 40,045 of record RCAB01000355.1, read on the forward strand.
CATTTTATCATTTAATCTGATTCCTTTATACCATAGAAGGCATATTGTCTTACAGGCAAGCGAGGAAATTAAATGCCAAGGCTTACGTAATGCATAGTTTAAGAAATTTGTGGTTTTTAAACTGGAATATACAATAAGCGATGGGTGATGATGTTCAAAATTCCAGTTAGTGGGTCTTAGAATTTAAGTCGTAGTGCAGTGGTTTCTGAAATTATCGGTACTTATTTCTACTTTTCTTCACTATATAACGTTATTTGGTGAAAGTTGTTGAAAAAAGGACTCAATTTTTTTTTTTAATTTCGAGTTTTAAATAGAGTTCCTTCGCGGTTATATATCATATTTCTACGGATTGATGTTGTTGACATTATTATCTACCTATGAGCAGAATAAGATTATCCTGCAGGTAAGTTTCTGATATACGTTGCAAGCTGTTCTACTGAGTGCACCTCCTTGACTGATCAAGTAATCTAGGTTGACTGTAATATATAAATGGAAGAAAAAAAAAGATTTATTTCGTCTTCACCACCCTAGGTCTTGCTTAGAAATTTTGATGTAGAATAAGATGTTATAATTGAACTTTTCGGATGCAATTAGTAGTTATTTTCAGGTGTTCCTGCTATTCTTATATTTAACGGCTCATCTAGCTATTCCACGACCAGATTGCAAATTTTTACGTGTTGCTCATTTTGAATTGTTCATTCCACTAGCAAAGCACTAGGGATGTTTCGAAGAAATATCTGAAAGTCAGTGTAAGTTGGAAAGTTTCGAACTCTATCTCTGCATTTCAGGCCTATCTCAGGGATGTCTTGGAACTGAGACATAGTAACTTGTAACTAAATTTCGATAGATGGCGTTTATATGGAATTATTTGTTACTTGAAGTATTTATTACTATTTATTTTTGTGTGCTGGTCTTGTACACTTTCTGATGCAGGTTAGCACCCACTTTTACGTATTGCCAGAATTTATACCTCAATTCTGCATGTAGAAAAACTGTACGCTTTTTGAAGCAGATTAATAACGGAGTTGCTTCGTTCTCCCTCACCTCTTTTTTTTTGATATCTAGATAAAGTTTATATTCGTACGTGCGTAACAACAGCAGAAATAGTCGGGATTCTGTCTGTTAGCAGACTTTTGAGGCAATTTTGGCAAATATAGGAGGTCGGAGCTGAACAATGCAGGTTTTTTTTTTTATACGAATTTTTATATAAGGATCTTATAGGTCCGTTCAGTTTTCTACTGACTATTTTTTACTACAGAGAGGTATTTCATCTTAAATTTATGTGGAATATATTTCCCTCCTTAAAGGTTATTGGAAATGAAGGGTCCAATCACTGAAGCCGGAAGACATATACGGGAGTTAAATCGCGGTCATAGACGAGCTTTTTCGGTACCAAATGCTAATGGAGATCGCGCACGAATGACTGTCGTCGAAGAGAGTGGTTTCTCGGTTGCTGTTTTTGCCTCTTTTAGCGGGAAATTTATTATCTTTTCTTTATTTTTTACATGAAGTTAATTAAAGATTGATTAGAGGGGAAGTATGTGGACTATTTCAGACATATACACAGAAGGAAAAAACACCACAAGAGCTGATGAAAACAGTAACTTATGTTTCGAATCGATTGCCAGCTATGGTACCATTAGCAGAAGATGATGATACTGATCTTACTGTATGCGTTTCCATATTTTATGCATTTTGACGATAATGATAAATTCTTATCATATTTAACTTATTTATTTTACTAGCAAATTTTTTTAATCTTATCGAGAATTGTCAGCTAATGCTGAAAATGAAGTAAAACGGATAGAATCATTTTTGTTGGCCTTTAGAAAAGATTATTTTTTTTGAGGCTGTATGGGAAATATGTTGTGTGTGTGTGCTTTTTCTTTTCACTTCTTTGTCTACTAATTACGCTGTTTTAGGTAAAAATTAACGAGGAAGAGATTGTACTTCCAAATGATGAAAAGACCAAATGTGGTGCACGGGTTGCTATCAGAAGGGTGCCTGTTTCAATCGTTTCTACACATTTCTATATTGTTTTGTTGTAGACCTGCTATTCCATATACTTCTTGAAATATATTACTTCTTTCATCACAGTCAGCCTAACAAATAAATAATTTAAGATTTGGGAGGCGCGGTGGAAAGCTACGAATTTTGAATTACTGCCGGAATGGTTACAAGACAATGAGTATCTACGTACTGGGCATAGACCCCCATTACCAAGCTTTGGTTCATGCTTCAAAAGTATATTTTCCCTGCATACTGAAACTGGTAACATCTGGACTCATATGTATGGTTAGTTAATTTTCGAAAAGTTAATTTTTGGAAATATCTTGAAAATAATGGAAAATGATTAAAAATTGAAAGAGAAATATAACGCTTTAAAGCGCGTTGAATAAACGCTAAGAAATTTGACTGTTTCCCATAAGTTTGCCTTTTCTTATGCACCTAAATTTTTACTAATAAACGTTAAAAAGTATAGTTAGAGCATGTAAAATTGCATTATTTATTGCAGGTTGTGTGGCATTTATTGGAGCTGCAGCATGGTTTTTAACACGTCCGTCAACATTGGTGCAGTCAGAAGATAAAGTTGTATTTTCGACATATTTTGTTGGCGCAGTGGCTTGTTTAGGATTATCATTTGCTTTTCACACAGTGCAGTGCCATTCTGTTGGAGTTGGAAAATTATTTAGCAAGTTTGTTTTGCATTATCATTTTAATTATTAAACATGAAGTAACTGTTTAGGATTAGGTTAAGCTAAGTTTATAGTAGAAAAACGCAGTTATAACATATTATTTCTCGACTTGGTATAAGTTATTTTCTCAGTAACAGTGAAAAAAAAACGGAATTCTAATTTTTTTTAAATGAAACTAACCTTAAGTTGCATGCACAAAAACACATTCACTTCAGATTTATCGCATAACAAAATCTCGTAATATTGTGAAATGGAATAAATTATTTTTCCCTTTTGTATTTCTATTTTCCTTATTGAAATAGAATGTAGCCAGGTAGAAATTTTTTTTTTAATTTGATTACTGTTCATTTTTACTTCACTCCAGACTGGATTATACTGGTATTACCTTACTAATTGTTGGTTCATTCATTCCCTGGATTTATTACGGATTTTACTGTCGTGTTGTGCCTATGATTGTGTATTTAACCATGATTTCCGTTCTTGGAATTGCTGCAGTTATCGTATCATTGTGGGATAAATTTGCTCAGCCGCATTTTCGACCATTACGAGCCGTCATTTTCATAGCAATGGGTCTAAGCAGTAAGTTACAGTTCAGATTATGTATCTTTTTCTCATGCGTAACTTTTTTTGCTGAAAACAGAAGTAGTCCTTTCTTAACGATTAATTTATTACCATTTAAAAATGGTACATGTAATTTTTTAGCATTTATTATTAATTCATAGCTCTTGTTATTTCATATACTTTTAGGTATTGTGCCGGCTCTACATATATTAATTACTGATGGTATCTCATACCTCCTAAATGAAGCATCGTTATTTTGGTTTATATTAATGGGTATTTTATATATAACGGGTGCTGTTTTATATGCTACACGCACACCTGAAAAATGTTTTCCAGGAAGATTTGATTTATGGGTCTGTTTAAAGTATTTTCTGCTAAGAACTTATTTTTAAGAAATATCGTTTCAGTTGAAACGTGGCAAGAATGCAAACTTCTTTTTTTATTAAAATGAACACTCTGATAATTATATTCTTTTTCAGTTACAATCGCACCAGCTTTTCCATATGTTTGTGGTAGCAGCAGCTCTAGTACATCTTTACGGGGTCAGTAAAACAGCCGTGAAACGCTTGGAACAGGGATCCTGTGCTGAACAAATGTTGGAACAGTATGGATATGAAAATGCACCAGAGTTCATACGTGAAATAGAATAATTATAGTCTCTTGAATAAAATGTTATCACATATAGTTATTTCTCATGTAAGCAATCGGAAGTGCGGCCTTATCTATTATTTACTTTCTAAATTTTATGGCATATTTCATAATTATGATAAGGATCGTTTGATACTATGGCATGGCAGCTCAGGCTTACACATATGGTGTGCTGATGTACATGATGCCATATTTGACTTTTGTAAAGTCGACGGCGGATATGTTTGTGTATGTTACTTTCGAGAATCTGAACACTTTATGAGATTGTCAAATAAACGAGTTGAGTCGTTTAAGAAACTAAACGGTGGATAAATCCAACTTCTTTTTAATGCTATCCAAGATTCCCCATTTAAGTTTGACTTGAGGTGTGCGCTCTGGGGCTTATGGTTTAGTAATCGAATTTGGGTCTCAGAAGTGTGTGTTTTCGAATAGTTATGCACTGACGTGAAGTGTTTGCAGTAGTGATGTTGAAAGCATTAGTGGTCCGAAGTTCCCTTCGCTCAGTTGCAGCTGCGGCATGGAAAATGCCTGCTGTAATTGCTCGAGAAAGACCGATTGCTTGCACAACGTACTTGAAACAAAACAAATTCAGTTTGGATCAAGTAAGACAATTTCCAAAATACTTAGAAATAATATTTCCTAGATGGAAATATATACTACGTACACCACTTGCAAATCCAAAATTTTTTTCATATACTGCTTACGCTACATTGTGCATTATTTTATTTGCTACCGTCCTTTACATTAGATGACTTTTCAGACAATAAAGATCTTTTATTACTTCTTTCGTATCCTTTATTTAAGGAAAAAATTTTCTTCACACTGCAGTTTTCCTAGGTACGCTTTGCTGCACACGTACATTTGACGATGAAAGTTGTTGAACAACGAATTATGCTAGTTCTAAGTTTGTATGACAAGGTATGCTTGAAGAAATTGTCGTTAAAGTGGACACCTTGTGGTTAACTCTTTTACTGAATTTCATTTAAATTAAAATTTAATTCGATATTCAGAATAGGATTTTCAAAATTATTTTTATGGATTGAATCGGAGTTTCACGTTGATTTCGGAATTTTTGCATTTTAACCAAGGAATCTGGATTTACATAAATTTAGTCCATGTCATTAGAGGTAAATATTTTACAGAGGGAAAGAATTGTTTACAATAGATGTATTTCAGATTGATCCAAAGAAATTGACACTTGATTCAAACTTTACAAAAGATCTTGGATTAGATTCACTGGATTTTGTGGAAGTGATCATGGCCATTGAGGATGAATTTCATTTTGAAATTCCAGATGGTGATTCTGATAATATGAAAACACCAAGAGACATTTATCAGTATATCTGTGATAGGAAAGATGTTTACGAATAATTAGAGTACTTTACAATATTTGGAGATTATTGTCTAGTGTATGTATTTTATCGGCAGAATAATTGGACTAGCTCGGATTTTTGGGCTAAGCTACGTTTTTCATATTTCGATAATTTAATGTGGAGGCTGGTCTAGCTTCGTAAAAATCCTTTTAAAATCAGTGTTGGGGACATTTGTGGACTGTAAGCTTTGCTAGAGCATTTTTTTTTTCCAGTAAAATAAGCAATCTAAAAGTAATCGTCCTTTTCTTCGCATTGTGCCGTATTATTTCACTAACCTTTATTTGCAAAATCTTGTTAGGAATTTGTTTGATAAATTAGCGCAATTAAAATTTAATTCCACTGCGTTATCATCTCATAAAAGATGTTGAATCTGATAGAATACTTCCAAATCTTGATCATATAAAAGAATGGTAACTGGTCTTGAATGCAACAGACAGATAAAGCTTCTTTATTGTTTCTGATGCCTTCATTAATTGGTGCTCAGATGATTCCTAAATGCTTCAAAGGATCGTATTGAATTTCATTTTTATAGTTTTATGCTGGGAAAAAAAATTGATTAATCACTTTTTTTTTTTTTTTTTCAAATAATCGGAAGTGTAATTTTCCGAGGTGATAAGTCTGGCTGACTTTGCGTGCATGTCTACATACTAGTCTAACTCCCGCTCTAGTCTACTCATATAATGATAATGATATCCATTTATTTCATTCAGCAATTTAAACATGGTACTGATGACTTTTTGTAGACTTCAGTGAGTGATAGTGTGCGATGGAAATAATTAAAACTGGAAAATGGGGACACACGCAATGTGACAGCAGCTCAAGAACAGTTCGATTAAGAAGAATCTTCCCTGCATTAGCTAATAATACTAAGCCCAACCATATGTGTGTAGTTTCCTGTCATCATTATTTTCCCTTGTCCCCTGTCCTTTCCTTTTTTTTTTTTTTTTTTTTTTTTTGTTCTTATATGATCGTTTTCGTTAGATTTTTGAATTTCTTTTCCTCTCCTTCGTTTTTCTATTCCGTTTCCTTCCAAAATCTCTACTCTCTACTTTTTCTTTCTTCACATTTGAAACTGCATATGTAACCTAATTATAGCACTCCTTAATGCTTTCCTATTTTCATTCCATGGTTGGGCTTAATTAATGGTGCTCTTGTTAATCCCTCTTCAGTACTGCTAATTACTATGCTGGCTTATATCACTTGAACAAAATCCTACTACGATTAATTTCTTATAACACTACAACATATATTATCTAGTATTAACCATAATTTTTTAAGATAATTCAAAATTTTTCGAAATTTTATTATATCGATGGATATTCTACGACAGCTATTTTGTTGCAACTATCAGGTTTGTAAATTTTAAGCAATTAACAAGAAAAAAGTTGAAATTTTCTTTTTTAAATTTATTTTAACCGAATTTATTTAGATATTAAAAAGTAATAAATATTTGGAAGCCATTTATATTTTTCTTTTTCCCTCACATCTACCAAATAAAATTGTTAACAATTGCATTGCTCTTCGCAAACTATTCAGTGTTTTCGAAAATTCTAAGTAAATTTTGTTAAATATTTTTGTTTTTCCACTTACTCCGTAATAAATATCAATTGATATTACTGTAAAATAACCATATAATACATGTAAATCCATGGACTGATTAAAAAAATATTTCCCCTGTTATTATTACATTTAAAAAATGCAATTGAAAAATTTTGCTTTCTTACTTTTTGCTCTTCGAAGAATGAAAAAAAAAAAAGACGCATTTGAAATTCTATCATTTATTTCCCTCATAAATTATATTAGTTAGAAATTAAAACTTCAATCAATTTAGTTTTGTATGATGAAGCTTAATCAATTAAGTTTTATGCATTACATTCGTCCATAACGACATTTATTCATTATATCAATCATCAGCGTGTGTGTGTGTGTGTGTGTGTGTGTGTGTGTGTGTGTTGTAAAAATACTCACTTATATCAGTTTAGAACAAAATTTAAAATCTGATCGACAAATGACAAAAAAATACTTCAATTTTTCGGTCAAAAATTATGCAAATCATCTCGATTATGTTTTTGCTGTTGGGAAATAATTTTCTGAACATTTAATAATCCACACTGATAATTTTGCTTTAGTTTTTTTTTTTTTTTTTTTTTTTTTTTTTTTAATTCTAAGTCTCGAAATACTGATAATACTGAAACGGTATAAAATATTTGTTGTGATTGAACGAAGATCTATAAATTAAATATATGAAGATTTTTCCGAAAAAAAAAGGAATGTTTTTAAAATGTACTGCTATCTGTTTATATTTTTATGCTAAATTTTTTAAACGTCCACTTATTATTTTATCAGATTTTTCATGTATGGTTTAAAAAAAAAAAAGCTTTAAAAGGATGTTAATAAAATAACTGTGAAAGAATTTATTCGTACATTATCTAAAAAAGCTACGTGGAGAATTATTCAACAGTCTGATTTTAATAATTTATTTTGATTTTGAATGACTTTATTTTACATAACTATACGTTTTCTTTTTTTTTTTTTTTTTTTTTTTTAACTAATTAGATGTATTATTACATAATATTGTACCACCATTTTGGAGAACACACCTGTTGCATTCGCATTTTTCTCATTAAGCTCATTTATAATAAACAGCTAAAATATAGTTGCGAGGAAAGTTTCATTTTGAAGTGCTTATCAGTCATCATTATTTTCAAGTTTTTGGAAGCTTTTTTTTTTTTGCTTTTAAAAAATTCACATTTTTCAGATTGCTTCGGCAGAAAATTTTGCCAGAAAAAAAAGTTTCGTCTTTCCGGAACAAAAAAGAAAGAATAAATCATCATCTTGCAACTTTAAAAAGAAAAACAAAAGCTCTAAATTTCAAAATTAAACTTGGATAAAAGTTTCGAAGCAAATCAAAATTGCTTTCAATCTAAAGTATGTTTCTATTTCGAGTAAAATAAAATAGAGAGAAAGGAAGCAACATGATTTCAAGGAGATATCAAAATTTTGTATAATTTTTGGATCAATTTTGATAACTTATTGATAAATGATGGAAGTTATTAAATGTGCGTTATCTTTTTCCAGCTTGTAAATGATAAACTTTTTCATAATACGCAATATAACGTTTTCTCTTAAAAAAAAAAAAAAAAAAAATGCAAATTGGTAAAAATGCATAACTTTTTTTTTTTTTTTGAATATTTCACTCAAAAAGACTCACCAAGACATTTAATTTGTTACTTGAAGAAAAAAGGAGCACCAAAATGTTAAAATAGTACTGCAAGATGAAAGATATGAAAGATTTTAAGAATTAATTGATGCAAAAATTCTAAGGTTATCGTGTCTGATCACTTCACGGATTTTATTTAGTAAATAAATCAATCTGAAGAAATAATTAAACTTAAAAAAAAAGAAAAAAAAAGCATTAACTGAGATGAGAAATTGGAGAGGAAAAAAAATAAATGCTAAAATATGCTTGAAATTGTTAGCAGCAATTTAAATGTTAAAAAAAAAAAGTTTGTTTGTCTTTTTTTTTTTTTTGCTTTTGGATTTACGTTTTATTTTATATACTAATGCTTGGAAAAATTGGAGAGAAAAAAGTATTCCATTACATTATTATTCAAACTCCTCATAATTTTTGGAAAGTTTTCTGTTTAATGAAAAAATACATAAAACAGTTTGCAGTTATTTATTACGAATATTATTATTTCAATGGTTTTCCTTATTTTCTCGCTTTTCTCTTCCTTCATAACTGTAATTTTTATTTTTGTTTATTCTAAGAGGGAAAAGAAGATGAAAAAAAAAACAAATTAAAACAAAATTTATGGTGTGATATAAATTGAGAAACTTTCGTCTAAAAATAAAATAGAAAAAGTACAACTGAAGCAAAAGATGGAACGATGCTGATAATGGTATCATTATTGTCACCTAAATATTTCACCATTTTTAGCATTCTAGCTTTTATCCTCTTGAGGTTACTATTATATCTAGCATAATCGACATTTTCAATATTTCCCATTTAAGCTTTTATTCCATTCGAAAAGAAGCATTCATTTCGTTTATGCTTCATATTCACAATATGATATATTTGTCTTAGTTTTCTCTAGTTGAAGGATCATTTACATATTACTAATCTAACTTCTAATTTTTATCAATTTTCTTTTTTTTTTTTTTTTTTTTTTTCGCAGCTAAATTTTGCTACATGCAATATTGAAAATAATAAATGTTGCATTTGATAATTTTTTGCATAATCTAAAATTTTATTATAATTATTAATTTTTTTTTTTTGCCAAATGCGTAATGAATAACCATTGATGTTACATTTGATATATGAGATTATTTATGTGATATGATAATGTAAAATAATCGTTTTACTAATTATAGTCATAATGAATTTTTAAATGTTATTTATTTATTTATTTATCATTATTGTTACCATTATTAGTTCATTTATTTGTTTATTAATTTGTTTACTTATTTATTCAGTATTATTATTATTGCTATTAATTATTAATTAATCATTAGTGTCATAATCACAAATGCACATTTTGATTGTGAAGTTATTGCAACACAGCGTAAGATTTGTTAATTTTAATGTTTCATATTAAGTAGCTTTAATGTTCTAGAACTTTGCTGAGCAAAAAGTGTTCTTAACTCAAATCGATGTAGTTTACACATCATCATTCTCGTTTGAACAACAAGTTTTTCATTTTGTCAGCGGTAACATTCAGAAATCTTTTAGCTTCCAACTGAGATATCCACCCTGCTTAGTTTTACATTTTCAATATGAGATAATTGTTAAAGTTTTCATGTATATGCATACATATATTGCTTTAAAATAAGTATTTATAATACTTTTGTTAAATTAAGTTACAAAAGAAAAATGTGAAAATACTAAGGATAATAGTGATGATGATATAACAAAAAAAATAAATAAATAATAAAAAAAAAAAAAAAATAACATTTGGACATTGTGCACATATGATAAATGTTTGGTAGCATTCTTTTGTATCACTGATAATAGCAGAAGTCTGGATTTCAGTATGTTTGGATCATTAATAAATCACAAATTATCCTATCTGTTAAGTAAACAATTATTTCATTATTGTGATATTTTATTTTTAAAGCATATTTGTATTGTTGATTATGTATTAGCGTTTAAATTGGTACGAATTTCAGGATCTTATCTGAATTGACCATTTAATTCGGAATAAGCAAATATTATGCTTTCATACTTTTTTCATTTATTTAAATTGATTACTTTGCTTTTATAGTATGATTAAATGGAATTTTTTAATTCTCATTCTTTTTCAAAATTTTTTTGAAATTTTTAAAACCAGATATACCGCAACTTGTAATTTAACAATTAAAAAATTGAGTTTTTTTTTTTTAATTAAATATTTTTGATCAAGTATATTATTGTGTTACCATTTAATACATACTATGAAAAATTCTAAAGCTAATTTGCTTAATAAGAAATGAAAAACAACAGCAACAAAAAAAAAAAAAAAAAAAAAAGATATGAAGCATTTTAATTGCATGAAAGCAAAATTTATGCAAAAGTCACATCGTTTTTTTCTTTTCTTTTTTTTTTTTTTCTAAAGCATATTCGGTTTAATTTTGCATACGCATCATTGCATCCAATCCAATTCATTTCCAATTAATATATAAATAATCCTTTCAATCATACATCTAACAATTCTTTCTGTTATTCTCAGTTCATTCATTCTTTTTCCTCTCCCATCGAATTTATCCTCTTCAAATGTCTTTTTGTAGCTCTATGTGAAATTTTTTTCAATTCAATTCCACCATATGCTTCTCGTTTACAAAACATTGCAGAATGGCTTAATTTTATATTAAATGTAAGAATTAAATCCGAAAATTTGTCCAAATATTATTTGATACCTCTTCGGATAGCATATTTTATTTTTACATAATTTAAGAGGAATTATTTTAAGATATAAATTTAAGTTTTTAATCAATGAAATGAACGATAACGACAAATTATGCAGTAATACTGAGCGATGGATTTCGACACATATGATCCAAACCTGTGGACAATTATCGAATGACAAAAACGATGTTGAGGACAGTGCTAATAAGAAAAGTAATAAAATTGCTCTAGAAGCAAATAGCAAACTTAAATCAACAATTTTGGATGGGTAGGTGAATTTAATAAATTTTCAATTTTCAATCAAATTTCAAAAATCATTTCGATTTCAAAGCGTATATCATAAGGTTTAAATAACAATTACTGATAAAATTTGGCTGTAGGAAGATCTGTGCGAATGAAATATCAGCTTACAAAGTGTTCTTGCAGTAATTCCAAACTTTCAGCTTCTAAAATTACAATTACTGTCTGTGAGATTATTCGAAACAGCTGATTCGACGCACATTATAAAGTTTGAAAAATCTTAATTTTCTTCAAATTCTACTACCCGTTTTTCACATTTCTTCATATTCTCACATTATGAAATTTCAACCAATCAAATATTATTGTGAGTGAAAATGATGCTTAAAAGCGTTATTAATTTCAAATAATATTTTGCTGCCGGCAATATAACAAATTCATTCAGCAGCAAGTTTACTATTATTTTTATTACTATTAGCTATTAGAAAGTTTTGGCTGATTGATTTTGTTAGCCAAACAATCTTTCCACAAATTGTTATGCTTCGTCTTATTTGTTTCACTCACCTTTCATAATCAGTAAATAAAAGTTCGGTCCATCCCTTGTGATAATATATTATTCATTTATCACTAATATACATTTCTCACTGTACTTTTGTAAAGAAAAAAAAGAACAATTACTACAAATTATCAACTGCTAAGCCAACACAGCACTATAAATAATCCATATTTTGTGTTTTTAAAAAATTTCTCGGCATATGTCTTTGTGATGATGAATGCATTATATATCTTTGTGTTAATGTATAAGTCGATGAATAGATATGAAAATGGGGAAAATATTAATCGAGCAAAGAGGGAAAAAAAGCCAATATTTGTTTATTTTTTATACGATCAAAAAAAAAAAAAAATTTTTTTTTTTTTTAAATTCAAGTCAAGCAATGAAATAATGAAATTTCAGTTGATTTGAAAAGTATGCTCATGTTGTTATGAACTGATTTTGCTTATTAGTTTGCTATTCAAGCTCGAAAATGTATTTGTCCATATGGAAGAAAGGAAGAGAGGAAGAAAGAAGAGGAAAAGGAAAAGGGAAAGGAAAAAGGAAAAGGAAAAGGAAAAGGAAACGGAAAAGGAAAAGGAAGGAAAGGGAAAGAAGGGTTAATAATAAGTTTGTGTCCAATACAATACACACAACAACTGGCTAGTAATAATGGCTTGCCTATCATTCTCTTAAAAGTTCTCATAAATTTAACCGACATTAGAAATGATAAAGAGGAAGAAGAGGGAAGGAAGCTAATGAAAATGGAGGCCAAAAGGTAACGAACAAAGTTATAGCAACAGCTGTCACTAACTGTGCTTCACAATATTTTCCTATTCCTTCTTATATATATATATATATATATATATATAATATTATATATATATAAGTATATATATAATATATATAGTATATATATATAATATTATATATATATATATAAATTATATATATATAATATAATATTATATATATATAATATTTGTATATAATTGAGATTAATTCTTATCTGTGGAAGATGCCACTTTTTTTTTTTTTTAATCTTTATTTCTATTCTCCTTTCTCTGAATGTTTTCATATAATTTTAATATTTGCGAAAGAAAAATTTTGAAATTTAAAAATTTTAATAGCAAATATAAATTGTAAAACTGACACTTTCTTATCATATGAAAATCATTCTACTTGAGCACATTTCTAATGAATAATTTATTCAGCAAATGGATTAGTTGCTTACTGAATAAGAAGCTTCGATTTTTCCACTTTTCTCATTCCTGTCTATTTTTGCCTAAATTGCCTCCTGTGTTGAACGATGATGATTCGATGGACTGAGAAAGAAAAAGGGAGAGAAAGAGAGAAGAATGATAATATTTGATTGATAATACGGTAACTGACCGATAGCTGACCAGTGGTCAACCAGAATTATATATATGTTCACTGAGAAAGAAAGAATGACAGGAGGAAAAAGCGGGGAAGAAGGGAGTGATAATGGAAAGCGTTAGAAAACCAGCTGTAAAATTTAGAAAATTCTTTGGATTTTGTGAATTTCAAAATTTCCCTTACATTTCAATTTAAGGAAAGATTTTCAGTGACCAGATGGAAGAGTATTACACAAATTGTGGCAATGAATTGAACGGTATCGAATATGAGGTTGTCCGTTTTTACTTTCTGTTTGCAATTCTGGTTAATAGGAATTGAATAATCACAAAACTTTCCTCCGAATTTCTGGTTAAATCGAGAGAACTCAGTAAAATGTTATTCAGCTGAGAAAATTTTAAGCAGTCAAATAATTTGACTAACTTCTAGACTGATTAATTTGACTATTAAGAAAACTGATAGTCAATTATTATCAAGATAGAGTATTGTAATCATCATGATATTTTGTGACTATAATATACATTTTCTTGAAAACTTTGAAATTCTTGAATTGAAAAAAAATGAATGCTTCAAAGCTTTTCGTCGAAAAAGTGATTTATTGCAACATTTGATGCCTAAATAATGGGGTTGTTACATTAGTTCTTTTGAGCCGAAAGGAAATGTAAAAATATATAAAACATACTGTTAGAAGTGATGAATTCTTTTTTTTTTTTTTTTTTTTTAAGTGTTATTAAGTTTTGATCTTTTAACCAATTTTTTTTTAGGTTATTTATTTATTTATTAATCGTTTTTTTTTTTTTTTTTTTATTTCTTGACTCATTTTTTGACAAATTCCCAAATTTTAAAGTTTTTCAATAAAATATAGACTTAAGTGAAGAAAAAAATTATATTTTTATGAAAGATAGAATGAAATATTTCGGTACATGAAGAATGAATTATGCAATTGCACTATTTCGGCATAGGAACACAAAATAAATACTTAATATACAATAACTTCTTTATTAGTATGCCGAATTAATATTTGAATGCAATTGCTTCTTTAATATGAGAGTCATTTCGCTTTTCATTTCAAATTTGTCAAATTTCAAACACTAAGTTCCCTCATTTTTCGGGAATTTTATGTTAATTTTTTTTTTTTTTTTTTTTTGGTCACATTTTACAATTTTAGATCATAAGGGCTTCTTGTTGTATCTTTGAACTTTACTGTCTTATTCTAGAAATTTGTATCATTAATAAATGTTATAAATCTGTTCTAGATTTGTAGTTCTAATTCTTATTCTTGCTCAATTTTAATCAATTTCATAATTTTGATTCTTTCTCTTATTCGGTATTCAATCGAATCATGGATATTTTCAATTAGTTGTTACCCCAAATAATAACTGATCCGGAAAAAAATGCATACAATTTTACAAAGCATTTACAGACAAATTTATCTTTCAAACAAATTCTTTTTTTTTATCATCCGTTTTTCTGCTTTATCAGTTCTAAACTAATATTTCTGGCACTTCCCTTTTTTTTTTTTGCAAACTTTGTTATTAGTTAAAACTATCGGAATTTTTTGTTTATCTTGAAAAAACGAAATTTCAAATTTATTGACAGCTTTCAATAAATGAGTTTCTGTTATTTTACAACTATATCCTCAAAGAAAATGTTTCAGAAATTCGAACTATACTTTCAAGATTTAGAAATTTATCGTGATTTAAGGAGAAAATTTTTATTTACTTTTGAAATTAAAGAAAAAATCCTATTTCAATGATTGTTTTATTTTCCAGGAAGTTATATTGAAAAAGTCAAAAAGTTGTCCACGTTTGGGTTTGAAATTATATTACGGTACTGCAAACGAAAATGACACTGATGTATTTATCGGCGAGGTTATTTAATATTTATTTGACAAATAAGAGTTATGAAACCGATTGGACTTATTTATTCAGCGAATAGGATCCAAATATGTTTTCATTGCTTGGCCAACAAAACAATTACATCACAGTAGAGCATGTATTGAAAACTAATAATCGCTGAAATACCGATAAACACTGATAAATTTTTCCTGTTCACTTGCAATTTTATCAATAGATGCTAAATTTCAATTTTTGGATAACGATGAAAAATTACTAGTTGATGCTATCACCTAATTTCATCACTTCTTCAGGTTGAAAGTGGAAGTGTTGCGGATCGTGATGGACGCCTTAGGCCCGGTGATCAAATATTGCAGGTTTGCATTTTTTTTTTTTTTTTTTGAAAAGTCGGAAGAAGAAACAGCAAAAAAAATTTTTTTCTTGAGATTCATTGTTTTAGTTTGTAAAGTAGAAAAAATATGCACAATGCTCTGTTGCAGATCTTCTTAACCAAATAAACTGAAAAGAAACTGAAAAACTATTGCAGGTAAACGGTGAAACAATTTACAGTCGTGCCAATGCTGTGAAACAATTTCGTAATAGTGGCAATGAAGTATCACTGCTACTGGCCCGTTCTATTCAAGTAATTTAAAATTTAAAATTTTTAAGTAAATCGCTGATTAATAAAGTGCATATCAATAGAAGTATATGAATAATAGTTCGGTTGAATAAATTTCCAAATTAAAAATTTTATCTTCCTTTTTTTTTTTCAATTTTTCATTGTTATTTAGAGTGAAGAGTTCGAGCTATTATTGGAACCATCAGGTGAAGGTTGTAATGACGAAGATAAGGATGCACTCACTGATGCTAATTCAAGTAATTCTACCCTTGAAAAGGTAATTTTATAGTAACCTGCGTGTTGTATGGTCCAGGATTAACTGAAAGTGGAAATCGTTCCTGGTTATCAAATCCTTATCGAAAATGGTCAAATGTCATCATCCACTGAGTTCTTAGGACATTCCCGGTTTAAATAAGCTAAAATTTTGTGCAGAAGGTCAAAAAAGAGAAGCAGAAAGGAAAAGAGAAAGGCATTTTAGGAATGAAATTTGCAACTGGATATGAATTTACTGAATTATATTTTCTACTATTATTTGAATTTTAAATGCTTAATTTATTTATATCTCAAGTCACTAGTTGTAATTCATAGTTCTATTATATTGATCAATGCATTATATTTCCTGACAGGATTCTGGATTATCACGGATGACAGATTCCGACCCGGAATTGCTACCTGCTCCGATATCAAGCAGTTTAAATCAATCCATGGATTCAATAAATGATTTAGCCGAAGTAACAGACTGTAGTTTGAGAAGGTTTGGTTTAAATTGCAATTATTTAAAAAAAAAAAAAAAAAAGCAGTACCATAGAAAGGAGATGAAAAAAGGGTTGAAATTTGGGTTTGTGAAGTTGCACTCTTAATTGACTTTTTTTTTTCAGTTCATGGATGAATTAAAATATCACAAAATTTCTAATAGGTCCAAGTATGAGCTGGATTTGAAATTCGAAAGTCAATTTTCAGGTGTGCAAGTGAGTGTTCTTTAGAAAGAGAGTTAGCATCGCTGCATCGTGAAATGGAAACTATACGCATGGAATGTGATAGGCTTATTCTGAAACATAGTGAAAGTGGACGTAGTTTTGCTAAGGTCATTTTTTGCCCTTTATAGATGAGAAATTGTACTAGAGTGATTAACAAGCAGTAAATATAAATATGAAAAAAGTTTGAAGAAGTCTTGAAAATTATTCAAAAACTTTCTTTGGAAAATTCACAACTCAATCATAATTCAGCATCGGTTTCATATTTTAAGTTGTAAATTATTCCTAGATGGTATTATCTATAATTAAAGGAACTTCCAGATGCAAAATCTAAGACGAGACAATGATCAAAATGTGTATAAAGTAAATGATGATGGAAAACGAAAAGTGGAAGATACATCGAGTGCTTATAATACTGGTGAATCGTGTCGAAGTACTCCACTGAAACCTGATGCTAAAGTTCATATTAAAAAATAAGTTTCAAATTTAATTAGCCATTATCAAATTTGTGATCAGTTCAAGTTGAAACTGATTTCAATGGATGATAATTTTATTCTTGTTAATATAATTAAAGAATTATGCAAAGTTGGGCGTATAAAATCGTTGAATATTTAATTTTATATGTATAAAGAGGTGAAATGTAGTGAAGCACATAATCAAATTCTTTTAAATTTCGTCGAAATTTTCAATTTTCAGAGAATCGTTTCCATTATTTAATTATAATAAAATTCCATTTAAATGATATTTATTTTTTTTAGGGGTAGCTTGCAAATTCAGCAAATGTCATTAGATCGATCTACCACTGAATCGGCTAGATGTATGGTTTCACAAAAACCATCCACCTCCCATATTTCACAAGTCAAATTTAGGTAACTTTTTACTTTTTTTTTCTCTTCTATCTTTCCTCCTCATATTCAAAAAATATCAGCTGGTTTTTATTTTAAGTTTGAGCATGTGTAATTTAAAATTCTAGAAGAAAAAAAACCATTTAATTAATTAATTTGGTTTTAGTCTCAAGATATTCCAGTAATAATTGTTGCAGCTTCCCCGATTTATATTAGTTTCAGGCTACCGCAATATTCGGTTATTTTGAGAGAAAGTGGAAAAAAAGGACACATTACAACAAAAGGAAATGATGAAGAACAACAGGTAACAGAAAATGAAAGAAGAAGACCAATGACGACACAAATGGTTGATGAAACTTATAGGCCACAAAGGTAAGGCAAAAAGTTTAAATTTTATACTATTTTCAAAACTCATCTAATTATACTAATATTGCTATTGTCCTTTTTCTACATTTATTAGATGTTATTAAATAGTAACTTTTTCATTCTTCCAATGGTTTTTTTTTCCTCTTGAGGGAATAGTTATTGTTTAAATGTGTCCCCTTTTTTATCCTAATTAATTAATCAGTTCATATTTTATGGTAAGCTTACGCAACATCTTTTATATAATGCATGATCTTTTAAGTAGTAGAAAATAGTAAAAAAAAAAGTGCCGAATTAAAAAAGAAAGAGATAAAAGAGAAGAGTGAAAAAAGACAGGGAAAAATGAAAGAAAAAAAGAAGAAAAAATGAAAGAAAAAGGAAAGAAAAAAAAAGAAAAATGAAAGACATGGAAGAAAAAAAAATGAAATGGTGAGATAATTATGAAGAGAAAAAAAAATTAGTTAAAAAGGTTTTAATGAATTAATTAACTGACTAATATAATCATTTATTTGAAGCGATAAAGCTGGTATAACAATGTATACGATGCCACAAAAGTTAGCAGAAACAATTGCTCTCCAACAACGATTATTACGTGAAGCAATGGTCGAACAAGCTCATATGTTACGAACATCAGCTAAAAACAGTAGCATTATTAGTACAGCAAATAATTATACTGATGAACGAAGAAAGGAAGGACGAGAAAGAATGGGTGAAGCAGCAATGAAACAATTTCAAAATAGTAAAATTCAGGAAGCATGCGAATGGAAGGTTATCTATCCCTACTAGCTTTATTAGTATTTCAAAAAAAAAGAAAAATAATCCCTCCTAGTTTTATTTTTCAATTATGTATTTCAAAAAGAAGAAAAATTTTATAAGAAAAATTTTTTGATTATCACAGGAAATTGTAAATCATACAGGTATTTTGTAATTTGCAAATGTAGCTTTTGAAAATGAAAAATGTATACATAGTTTATTTACAAATATTGATATCTTTTAAACAAGTACTTCTTGAAATGCCTGAAAAAAGGTATAGTGAAAAATGTTATAGAAGTTTAGTAATTTCTGATTGCTTTCATGAAAATAAGAAATAGTTTGAACTAAATTTAAGCAAACAAGTTGTTTTATTGAGCAAAAGAAAAGACTTCATTTTTGTAATAGGGAGCACTAACAGAAATTTATAATTGTCTCTCAGAAGTTATCAAGTTTAAAAGTATTCTAAAGGAAATTTTGAAATTTTACTAGAACTGAATTAGTTTTAGATGGAAAACTCCACCTGGAACTTAACTGATAATAACTGTACAATTAGCAGTAAATCTCTTCAAACCTAACAGCTAGCATTAGTACTTTTATCTCTGAAAAGTGCTAAATTGAACTATTTTGACCACCTCATCAGTATTCAAGATATTTTTTGTCAAAACGAAATTATAAATTTCTAGAAATGCCCTGTATTTTACATATGATGGAAGTTCATATTCAGGACCTTCATTAATTACTATGTAGTTCAAGAAAGGTAATGATGTTTCAGATTAAAAGACGTCCAGATGGGACAAGATATGTTACCAGAAAGCCAATTCGAAATAAACTACTCAAAGAACGAGAAGAACAATTAAATAAGGTGAATCAATTTCTTTCTTTTAGCTTTTTTTTTTTTTTTTTAATAAATTTTCCCCGAGTTTCCTCAATAAATTGATTTATTTTTGATGAAGAAACTATTTGTTTGTTTTCATGGAAATTATTCTTTAGGAGCGAACAGGTGTAAGCACAGATGATGATGCGATGAGTGAACTGAAAACTGGTCGATTTTGGACTCGAGAAGAACGTAAGAAGCAATGGGAACGAGCTAAGCAACGCAAAATAAGATATCATCAATTAATGGCCCAACGAAATCAACAACCATCAGATCAGGTAAGTGATAATTAGTTAAGAATCAAAACAAATAATTTTGCCATACACAGATAAACAAAAAAAAAAAAAGACGCATTCCGTATACATCTAATTCATTTATTTCTTTTACAGGATAAATTAAAAAAATATCTTAAAAATGGAAAAAAAAAATTTCACGTTTTAGTTAATTGTACAGTTATCACGGAAAAAGATGATGCGCCGAAAAGGTAACCCGCTGCTAGACAAATTTACTACCCTTCAAGAATTTATGGCTCATGCAAATCGTGATATTTCTAGTCGTTCCATTGATGGAATTTTATCTGTTACCACTGTATGAAACTGATATATTTTAGAAGGTAAGGGGACAAAAAATAAAAGCAAAAGGTAAGGAAAGCAGAAAAAAGACGAAAGAAATTATTATTATTTTTTTGGTTATATACCTTATTCCAGAGAAATTTCTAAATTTCTTCCTTATATGATATGAAATATTCATTAATGATAACCGGTAGATTCAAAAATTGTCACATTCTGATGTTATCATCTCTTTTTCTCATCCTTATATGAACTGTATAAAAGTCTCCGTTCCCGCACTTCGGTATCAAATCTATTGAAAGAAAAATCCATGCACATATATTTACAGACCAAAAAAAACAAAAATTTAAAATTTGAAAAAAAAAAATGTACAAATTACGAGGAATTCAACTTGCAAAATAATTCGCGACAAAGGCATTGTTTGTACGGCCGGCATAGATAATCTATTACATAATTTGTCACCAAACTGAAATTAGATGATGTTAACTGCCTGCAACAACGAATTATATGACTAAATGACGGCAAAAAATAACCCTAGATTGTATTTCTATATGAATAAGGAGGGAAAAAAAGGTTGAGATGGGCATTAGTGTGATTCTATTATGAAACAGTGCTGGATACTGCTTATTTTATTATTAATTTCTGGAATAATGGTGTGAAAACTAAAACTTCGAAATTATGAATTTTTAATTTTGGAAAATTTTATAATCATTAATGAAAGATTAACGTGCTATTATCATTCGACTAATCCAACACTGTTAGAGTATGTATGTATAATCACTCACTTTCAAACATGATAAATTTTTGGAACCCTTAACAGCATAGAATTGTGGGAGAAAAAAGTATGGCGGAAAGAAAATTTGCAAAAAATTAACAAAAATTGAAATAAAAATTGACAAAATTCCTGAAAAAAAAAGAGAAAGAAAAACCCGACAACATACAACATGAATGAAATTCCTGAAAAATTGTCAATTCCGGGGCTAACATTTTTACAATGCGGGATTCTCACCTTTTACATTTCCAGAAATGTCATCCAAAACTATTAGCAATCCTGGGAAGAACTCGGAACAAAGCATGATTCTTTATTTTATTTCCAGCCATTTCTCTAGTCCCGCATAGCAAAATAAATCCCGTATATGTACCCTGTACAAAATCAAAAGAAAAAAATTAACAGCTAAAATAAAAATAAAAAAAAATCTGGTCTTCTGAAATATGCAGATAAAACGCACCCGCTTATATGTACAAACAAGAGAAAATGGGGTCGCATATATCAATGAAATGAAGTTTTTTTTTTTTTTTTTTTTTTTTTTTTGAAGATGATAGAATCAAAGTAATCATAGGGACATTAGAAATTTCAAAATTTAAAGAGAGAAAAAAAAAAACACATCCAACATGGACAACGCATTCAAGTGAAATCCATATTGGCCTGTTGATGATAAGTATTGGCTGCGGCTGTCTGACTATGCTGATTATCTGGTGAGAAGTTTGCATGATCCCAAAGTATATCTGGTGACAATTGATTATTCAGATTAGTGGATGGTGATGGTCCCGTACCAGCTGCTGATATCATTGGATCATCCTGTAAATTTGGATTACCAAAAATATTTCTAATAAACCTAAAGCAATAAGTGAAAACAGTAGAACATTTGAAAATGGGTAAGAAAAATAAACCTGTAAAATAGAACGCATTGCATTTAAATCGTCCATAATAAGCTCCGGAAATCCTTGTTGTTGTGAATTCAGCGACGGTGCAGCTGACTGAGTAAAAGTATTCGTCGAATATGGATTATCAGTTGCACTGAAATTATCAACTTTCACCAATCATTACAAGAGAATTTAAGAGAAAGAGACTAAAATGTTATACCTTAAAAATGAACCACCATCTCTACGATTATTCAAACTGGATACCGGACTGTTGATTGATATAGCAGCTGTTGTATCAGTTAGTTGTGACACAAATCCAGTAGAATTCTAGAACAGAATTAAAAACGTGATGAAAATATGTTAATTTCATTTCTATTATCTCTTACTTTTCCCACCGTCTTCAAAACTATTAAATCAACAGGGAATAAATACCTTATAATAAATTTTTGTTAATTTGAAAAATTTATCTAAATTACTAAGAACATCCTAATTTATTTCTTTTTTCTTAAGTAAAAAAAAAAAAAGCAATAAAGACGAACAATACAATTAGATGGCGTATGAGAAGGTGAAGGTGGAATTTCATCGAATGGTTCCTGTTTAATCGATCGTTCATCGTTAGAAAATGATGACAGTGGTATTGGTGGCAAACTTACCGAAGCTGGTGGTACGGCAATGCCATTTTTTTGCAAATGATTTTCAAGCTCCTGTAATTTATAGAAATTTTACAACGATAAAAATGTCAATTAATGAGTTTAAATGTCTCCTCAATCGTAATGTGACAATTCAAATTCATAGACTGTTTAATCATTTTTAGCAAGTAAAAGTAATGATGGAATTTACAATAAATATATGTTGCTGCAAAGATGCAAAGAATAAAACACTAAATGGTTCAGAATTTACGGAAGCTATTTAAATATACACCAAATTTATCAATCAATTTCAGCACTGATTAAATTAAAACGAAATATATAAAAGGAATTTACTAACTTTAACACGATCAGCGTACATACGAGCCGCTTGTTCCAGCCTTGCTTGGTACTGCTGTTGTCGTAGCATCAATTCACGATCCTTTTGTAGTTGCCGGATATAGTCACATGAAGCTTTCAATATAGTTCCCTTATTTAACTTTAATTCTCTGAAAAACATTCAGTAAGTAGCAATTTTGAGACGAAAAGTGAAATGAATATGAAAATTAATTTTCTTAGTAACCAAAAGTTCACTAAAATGGATCGATCATTTGTAAACTTTTAGCTGCTTACTCGGATGAACTTTTGGGAAGCATAAGCCCCAACTCCTTGATACGATCATTGATATTATAACGCCTTCTTCGTTCAACTATAACAGCAAATGTTTTCAAAAACAATTTAAATTGTAACATTTAAAAAAAAAAAAGAAAGCGTTAAATGAAGAGCCACTTTTGGGTTTATATACTTCTACATGATAAAATAAATACATCTTAGATACTAGAAATAAAATCAGTTGGTGAAGCCCTTACGACTCAAATAAATGAAGAAAAAAACTAGTAATTAAAGTTTAATTACTTCATTTAAATTATAACCATATTTTACACTTACATGATAACTCAAATCTATAAACTAATATTTGAACATGTAACAAGCTTACTCATATTATGTATATCCTTTTTCCTCCTTTCACGATAGAAGTCTTGGTCACTGCCAATATCCTGACTAACATTCCGTACCAGTGTTTCCATATCTAAACTACTGGCCGGAGCACTTGATGATACTATTTGGCGACAATTTGAGCCAGTAATTGATATCGAGCTTATGGGTGATACACTCTGACCCGAATCAACTAAAATTATTTCAAAAA
Organism: Setaria digitata; assembly: GCA_003640385.1. Classification (NCBI taxonomy): domain Eukaryota; kingdom Metazoa; phylum Nematoda; class Chromadorea; order Rhabditida; family Setariidae; genus Setaria; species Setaria digitata. The sequence continues at coordinate 63,659 of RCAB01000355.1, forward strand.
TAAGTAAGTAAATAATAATAAGTAAAAAAAAACGATAGAGATAATAATCATGAACATAATGATATGATAAAAGCTTAAAATTTAGGAAAATTACAGCAGATTTTACAAGAATTTTCACTAAAGCTTACAGGAATTATTTGCACCAGGAATTAATCGGCCTTTTGATACTGCTGTACCCCGCAATGTCGAAGTAAGTGTTGTTAAGCCATCGGTGCAACCATAAGTTACCGGAAGCTGTAACTAACTAATTTTACATCCGCAATTTATGTTTTAAACAAAACACACAAACACACAGAAAAAAAGTGAAAAAAAAAAGAACTTAAAAAAATATAATTACTTCACTTAAAGCAATACAACTTAATGACAACTCATTTTTCCTCTTTTCTTCCCGTCGTTTTAAAACTTAACCATTCATGGAAATCTGTAAAATGAACGAACCGCCTGAGCTTTAGTAGCGCCCAGTTCTCGCAGCGCCATTTGATCGTCTTCTAATGATAAAATTTTACCAGTTATGTAATCATCCAGCTTAAAAATAGAATGATAAATAAAATGACGAAATTTTAGATGGTAAACGTCATGAATTAGAACGTAAAATTTCCTTTATATGGACAATAATTTAAAAATCAAATTTCTCGAATTTCAATTTAACTTTTATTAAATTTCTAGATTAATTAAGAAAAAAAATATATATATTATTTTCTCAAGTAATCTGAATATATATTATTTTATAAATAAACTGATGGAAATACTCTTCCACGAATTCGTCACTTTTAACCTAACCTCAATTAAAATAGCCACAATAATTAATAATAACAACATTTTAGCGTAAAGCTATTTCATGAATACTACTTCACTAAATTACCGAAACATTTCTCACGAGAATGACTAAAATATTCTCACACACCATTTACATTTTAATGCATAACTCACAATAATGTATCCATATGTTTTAAATATATAAATTTATTCAGTAAAACGAAGAAAGAAAATGAAAAAGATATAAATGAAAAAAAAAAAAAAAAAAGAAAAGAATTAAATTGAATTAATACTTTCGTAAAAACAAATCCAAACATTTATATGTCTTTTTTACAGAGCTTGTTGACTAAAACATATAAAAAAAAAAGAGAAAAAAACGTGAAAGTAATTATTTAGAGATATTATGCTGATACGGGAGAGGAAGGCGGAAATGAAGGTACTAAAGAACCTTTGGTGATAAAATTGTGATATGAAAGAGGAAGGATAAAAATGAATTAAAAATTTCGGAAATTTTATAAAATGACGAAATCTATTGAGATGAATGATGGAAAAATTTAACAATTAAATCAATTAATCAATTAATTAATCAACTAAAATTTAGAAAAAAAAAAGCGAAAAATTGTAGAATTAAATTAACAAACAAGCTTGTTTGGTAATAAAAGCACTGGGTAAATTGTGATACTAAATGCCATTATAAAAGCATTAGTTAGTACTACTAATAGCAGCAGTAGTTTAAGTAGAAGAAATGACATAAAAGTAATTTGACACATACAGACACACATGAACAGACAGACAGACGGACACACACACACACACACACACACACACACACACACACACACACACACACACACACACACACACACACACACACACACACACACACACACACACACACACACACACACACACACACACACACACACACACACACACACACACACACACACACACACACACACACACACACACACACACACACACACACACACACACACACACACACACACACACACACACACACACACACACACACACACACACACACACACACACACACACACACACACACACACACACACACACACACACACACACACACACACACACACACACACACACACACACACACACACACACACAAACACACATTCATGTATATAATACAAAGATACATATAATTTAAGATGCTACACAGATGTAAATATATTGATTCCAATGGATTATATATTTAGGTTGTGATTGCTATGAATAAGAGCATTTGGTAATATAAACATATTTCTCGGTGGATATTTCACGGACAAAATCCTGGAATGATGATGCTAATGATAATCATAATGATAATTTGATATATGCTTTTAGCATTTCTTTAAATGAAATAAAATATTATATAATATTTCTTTTTTCATTAACTTAATTTTACTTAGATTTTTAATGAATTTTTGTTTCAATAATTTTCTTTTTTTTTTTTTTTTTAAATGTTTTTGGAAGGAACAAAGGAATGGAAATGACTAATAAAAATTTGATTAAATAAAGAGAGTAAAAAAAGTATTGATAAATTTAATTAATTTATAAAGAAGAAATAGCTTGTTGTTTCTACTGTATTATTTTGAGTATGATTGAAAAAAAAGAAAAATAGAAGGAGAAGTGAAAAAGGAATGAAATAGATAGAAAATTATTTTACAGAGTTAAGAAAAACAGTAATTAATGAGAGGGAAAAAAAAAAGGAGAAGTAATTTACTAAATAGTTTAATTATGTACGATTTCACTTTTAAAAAACAAAAAAAAAATGATCAAAAAAAAAGTTAATTTTGAGGTATTCGAATTTACAAAATTCTCAGATATGTTTGAATTTGAATCATGGAAATATGTGGAATTCAAAATTTGAAATTAATAACATTTAAGAAGAAAATTCCGAAATATCAGATTAAAGATTAAGGCTAAAGGTGAAAAAAGTCTTTTTTTTTTTTTTTTTTTTTTTTTTAAACTCTCACATCCCTTCCAACTTTCCCTTAATGAATGATAATGCCAAGTTTTAATTAAAACATAACTTTCAAAGAAACAATAATAGCAAAATAAACAGATAATTTAAATAAAAAAAAAAGCACAAAAACAAATCCGAAAAGCAATCTTTTAAACTTTAAAATATGTTATATTGACAAATAATGTCGGTCGAAACACTAACGGCAATAGCATTTCAAAAATTCGTCGCAATAAATGACTTTTTTTTCTTTAATGAAATAATTAAATAACTTTCCGTTGGATACATTACTAATAACATCACACATGGTTAATCAATATGCGTTGGCGCAGAATTCTTCAAATGTTTAATTAACTAACATTATCTGAAGTACTTAATTAGCCATCAAACCAGATTACTTTAAAAGTGGTTTCGCAGTGCAATTATATAAATACTTGATTATCTCCGGTTATTGATACCTATTAAGCTGATTATTGATTATCCTTATACATGTTAGATTAATAAATCTTCAAACTGTTAAAATTTGATCAAATTTACTACTGAATAAAGAAGTATTTGATTCATACCGATGAAAGCTGTCGAAAAGCAATTACTTGTAACTATTATTTATAATATATTTTGAAATGGATTCAATTCATAAAATGAAATATTTGACTAATTCTTCGCATTAATAAAAGTCAAAACAATTACATTTAACTGCCACTCACAATATATTTCATTTATATTTATTAATTCATAACAGTCTTCATCATTACTATTATTTTCGATTAATGATAACAATAATAAATATTGCAAATATTTTGCACTATTTGAATTTTCCAACCAAACAATAACTATGAAAGCATTAAAAGGAAGGCAAGAAGGGGAAGGAAAATAAACCGGTAGGAAAAGGTAAAGGTTATAATACCTTTAATTTCATTAAAAACATTATTTCACCAATACTAAAAAAAAGAGACTTAAAATTTCAATGTAATAATATAGTTGTCATTTTATTGTAGTAAGAGCAGTAATTGATTACTGGTGTTATCATTATTGTTGTTATTATAACTATTATATTATTATTGTATTATTATTGTTATATAATAATAATAATATTATATTATTATTATTATATTATTATAATAATAATGATATTATTATTATCATTATATTATTATTATTATTATATTATTATTATTATATTATTATTATTNTTACTATTATCATTATTATTATTATTATTATATTATTATTATAATATTATTATTATTATATTATTATTA
>RCAB01000356.1:0-67565 GCA_003640385.1 Setaria digitata
TTTTTTTCACTGATTTACATCGTTCAAGTAAAATATTGGTTACAAAGTTTAAATTAGTTTGAAATACTAACAAAACTATTTGATGCATTAATGAAATTGAAAAGCCATGAATCTTTTAAAAATTGACTAATTCAAAATCTTAGAAGTTGGTCGTTTTATTCGCAGTATAGTAATGATTTTACAATTTAAATTCACATAATTAATAGTTAACCTGATTGGTAATTCGTCCACTCAAAGTTAATCAAGCTAAACACTGAAATTACTCCGACAGTGCGTTGAATATTTGTACCGGTGACGTTTAAGGTTGAAAGACGGTAGTAAGGAGCGGAATTAAAATCTGTAAAGCCTTCCTGGATCCTAAGGACACGAAAAAATCCTCTGAAAATCCTGAAAAATGCATACATATAAATTTTCTTTTACGAAAGCAGACGAAATGTGTGAGATGCTTGTCATTTTATTGCGTTTATCAAGTATTTATACCACAGTGCTTTTTCTTTCCATCATCGCAAAAAATAGAAGAATTTAGTCAAAACAATGAACTCGAGGCTGGAACTGAACGTAGTACAAATAATTTTGACAGTGAAATTAGGATGAAAATTTTAAAAGTTAGAAAAAACAAAAAATAAGAAATTGGCATATTAAAAAGGTGAAATTCTCATTAGTTTTAGATGTACAATAGTTCAGAAGATTATGAATGGAAAAATAAACAATAGATATTTCAATTAACTAAGTAAGAGAATAATAAATACAGAAAATGGTAGTTAGTACAGTATGGACAATATTGAATATTTACCTCATTTGTTGAGACCCATACAGGTTTTGCATAGGATGATGGTAAGAAGGACCAACTTCATCTTTTTTTTCCTAATTCCATTTCTGAAATTTTGTTTAGGTGCAAATAAGATGATGGCAAGCTGTTCGCATTTATTTTCAGTAACCAAATGGAATAAAAAATGTTTTTATTTTGGAAAATTGTAATAGTCCGTCCTATTTCTTGCATAAAATATATCTACCTATTTATTCTATATTCAGTCGGACTGCCAATAAGTGATAGTTTCCAAACAGAGCAAAGTCCTTACAGCTTACACCTACCCTTTCCGACAAATGACCCATTTACTTCCAAACCTTTGACTGCTTCCAGTTTACTGCATAATTTTACAATTGTGAGTAAATTGATTCATTACTTGGACTTATTCTGTATCACTAATTCTCGAAAATAGTCCAAATCATCTGAAAACTGCATTCCATTCCAGATAACATTTTCGAAGAAGGATTGAATCTTTATTGAGAAACATAAATGTGTAGAAGACGATAAGAAAAGTGAGGATAACCATATCACTTTAATTTAAAAATAGAAGATTTATCGTAATTAGCTAAAAAACACAGCTGTAATAAAAATTCAACTATAAACTAATATAATTCATTAGGCATAATTACTTAAATGTTATTTAGGAAATACAACAGAACTGACTTATGAATTAATGTTAAGATGAAGCTTTTGATTCTCTGTGTTTTAAAATTTTATAAACACAGACAATACTAAAACAATCGAAAATTTTTATTATCATCTGATTTGAACTTTAATGATAAAGTAAATAGTACGTAGGAAAGACATGGTTCAATTATGAACATATGACATTTGATCCGGAGAATATTTTCTCGGATGATTATGATAAAGTTTTCCGAACCAGTACAGTATTGATTTCGGGAATAATAAACAATATTTCTAACTTAACTTTAATATGAAAGAAGGCCAAAGAAATAATACCTCTGGAGTTGCATATTCAAATTGTTGGAATGCGTAGGAAACTGGGATCATTTCTTTTCAAGTGAAACACATTTCTAGAAGTTAGTGTGTTTTGTAAATGGACATTAATGCAAAGTCCTAAAACTTTGGATATGTGATGCTATCGTGCTTTAGAACATGTGCTTAAGCACTCGTGATGCTATATTATAGACTGTTAAGTGGACAAGGAGAAAAGGGATAATCATCTAACCACGACACAAAGTTATTATGAAAACAACAAAAGATTGTCAGAATCATTTCTCACTGGGAGTGGCTAAATTTGAATGCAAACGGAATTAAGTTATTTCTACCCAGTATTGAAGATTTACAACTTTATATTGAAAACGGAGGAATATTTCAATGATTTAAAATTAGCACCCGGACAAAAGCGGTTCTTCTAATTAGTTCTTATGGTTGCTTATTTCGAAAACTTTTGTTCCCAACAACCCGAAAAAATCCAGCAACTATAGTATTGAATTTAGTCAGTATGTTTTTCACATGATTCAGTAAACTGTATCCAGTTCGAAAAACATTGCGAAGAGGAAGGCCAAGATTTTTTTTAAACTCATCTGCATTCAAAAAACTTCAGCTGTTGACATGAATAGCATGACTGTGACATATGGTTGAAATACTTCAAGAAGGTGTAATATGCTTGTTTCAACACTTTTCGCATTCTAAATTATTAAGTCAAGTTAAAATTAACTGTACAATTTGGAAATATATTCGCATATATTGTTACTTCAATTACGATGAACGATGTTTAACGATTTTTTGAGAGATTCAGAAAGTTCGTTTTATCATAAACTAAATTATTTGTAAGTGCCTTAACTTGGATGCTAGAAACAGAGACAGTGAAATTGAATCTCTGAATTGTTTACATTAATATCGGTGGGGTTTTTGCCCGATAACTTAAATAATTTTTTAAGGTGAGGAAGGTTTTATGAATATCCGAGAAGTTCTGGTTGTACCAAGAAGCACAGATGTAGGAAAAATAACTGTTTAAAAAGCTAATTATTTTGAACGGAAAACATTAGGCGGTTCCACATGATATTTTGATGTATTTAGTATAAAAATTTTTGCAGAAAAATAAGTTTTCCTCAGCATGATTTATGAAAAGTTTCAGAATTGACGGAAAATTTGAATCTAAGTGTATTTCCAAGGCTTCCACTAACAAAACTCCAAAAATGAGAATAACAATTAAATGGGAGTGAGTGAAATTGCTATTGAAATGGTATCATTTCAATAAAGAAAAGGAATTTTAAAAGTACTTTAAGGAATAGAGTATTTTAAAAATAAATTATTTGTTACATCGAGATGAGGATAACTGGGCCAATATCAACTAGAGGTCAACTGTGCTAATATCAACTACACTGGGAGTGCAGCTTTGCGGACAGTACTAGTCATTTTTTAGGTGGCTGGTAATATCAATTATTTTAAAGTTTACTTTATAAATTAACAACCCTCTCATCATTGTCAGTATTTTTAGTTTTGGCATGTCTGCTAATATTCAATTTTATTACTATTTTAGAATTAAGGATTTAGGGTGTCTCAAGGACAATATGGCGATACTATGTGTCATTGAAAGTTACACGTCTAGTTTGATTAAATCACTATTAGCTTTTCCAGCTGCAGTAAGATATCTAAATTCTAGTTTGATGGATGATGTTACAAAATTAATTAAAGAAACTGTGACACGTTATTGATAAAAAAGAATGGATGAATTTGTTGTGAAATGCAAAATTAAGCATTAGTTCAGTAACAACAATAATTATTTCATCTTGCTTTCGTGAAATTATTCTTTCCTACTTTCAATTTATCTTTTTAAGGCAAATAAAAAACTCAGAGTAGATTTAGACTCTAAACTCATATTTGGGATTGTCAAATCACTTTCACTTGCCTTTACAGCAATTTATCGCAAAAAGAACGAGACAAATACCACGCCTTACCTCTATTCTTATATAACTTGGTTCCATTCATCACCTCGAACTGAATTTCCAACTGAATTGACTAATTACTGATTTTAATAATTAATCACTGTTTTTATTTATAATGACTGATCAACAAATCATGAATGATTATATCTTGCAGAATATTAATAAATATTTTTAAGTTGTAGGTTCAGCAATGGGATGCCTATTGAAGGAAGGTGAAGGGTTAGTGACAGTTACAGATGAACACATACCTACCGTAATCGTATCAGCTGCAGATGAGCTAATTACTTTCGAACAAAAGAGAGGAAATTTTGTTAACCATAAGGAGGAGAAAATAGATGAGACGGGTGGGTGGGGCTCGGTGGAGTTGAATTAAATTCATTCGGTAACGGTCTTCGTAGCGCCAACCAGAAACTGTGAACTGCCACGCCCATCTAATCCTTCTACGGGTACTTTCTGCTGGATGTTGCTGCAGCAGCCGTAATTGTTTGCTCATTTCTCGAAGCGCTTGGCCTATCGTCACATTTCCACCTGGGATTCACTTGTAGAAGCCGAACTGATCTGCAAGACTGAAATGCTATCTTAATTATCACATCAGATTTGCACTATTCAGCTCAGATCAAAAGTTACACGTTACGTGTGTTTGTGACGTATATGCAAATAATAGCATTTGCGCTGAAATGTATCCTCTACCAACGTTGATAGTTGTTCTGTTACTGCGGTTACAGCATATTTTGGCTGCTTATTTTTCACAGTTTTCACTTCGTGAGCCAGAATATGACCCGTGTTATGATAATGCTGGACGCCCAATGCGTTGTGTTCCGGATTTTATCAACGCTGCATTTGGCAAACCAGTCACTGCTTCTAACACATGTGGACAATCCGGACCATCGAGGTGCGTCATACGTTTTTGTTGATTTCCATTTTCCGAAAATTAATTTCCAAAAAATTTTTTCTGTTTTTCTTTCTACAGCTTGCTTGCTCATAAAGACTCCTTCATCTTAGCTCTGAAAGTCGAGCAAAGCTGTCTAAAATGTGTAAGTTTTAAAATAATTATCCAGAAGTGAGTAGTGCTACTATCTCTTCATTGCGTTCTGGACTAATTAAATTCATCTTTACCATTGGTATTGTGATTTGTCCGTTGATTAAAAGAATCGTCTTCTAAACTGAATTTTCATTTTAGCTAATGGCTTTAAATAGGAATGTACGTTATGGAGATTTCCTAATTTGCACATAGTTTTTGTAGGTGAAATAATTTGTTCATCACAAATAAACAACAGCAGAAAAACAATTCTCAGTAATGAGAATTGTGATTTAATCCTATCTAAAAAGTAGTAGGTTTGGTAGATCCTAACATCGCTTCCCCCTTCACATTTTATGTTGAATATATTCAAAATTTGTTTAAAATGTTAAGCATAGTGATCAGGCATTGTAAAACTACTCTAAGAGTTCAGAGTTATGCTTTTTACAAAAATTGAAATTGAATTAAACTTAAAAAAGTAGTTTAGGTTCTAATTTTTGAGTTCAAATCATGTGAAGTTTATGGAAATAACTGCGGCAATCTAAGGAGTTTTTCTTGAAAAGCTATTAGAGGAAGAGGATTTTAGAAAATTACACTGATGCAGTCATGTAAGTGAATTAGGGACCTATTTGTATTCAAAATCGACTTTATAACTTTGTATGTTGTGACGAATTATTTTGCTACAAGCAGTGGTCAAGGATTGTTGGACTTTTAACACTTTTGTAGTCAAATAAATATCCTTTCGATGAATGTGTGGGGAAACTCGTCAATGTAGGGAACATTAAAGTGCTTGACAAAAACTTGGATTATTTTTGCTGTTTTATTTTATTAAATACAGACACTAAAAAAAAATAAAATTGCAGAAATCAAATTTTCTTGTCCAAAATTTTGAAATTTAAAGAAAGAAATCTTTCGTAAATCAAATTTTTAAAAAAACAGTAGTAAACGAAGGTGATAGTTGCATTAGGCAAAATGAGACTTTAGAAAGAAAAGTAATTTTTCATTCGCTTCTTTATCTTCTACTCTTAAAAAGTAACGATGGAAGATTTTATTTAAGCCTGATTCAGTAAATATTAAGTAAAGCAGCCAAATAATTGGTTTCCAGGGCTAATTTACTTTTTAAAGAGGAATTTTTTGAAATAAACAAGTCAGCTGAATATATTATCTTTAAATACTGTCATCTCTGGAAAGTGAAATAAGCTAGCTTTTAAAAACTGTTCTGTGATAATAAATTGAGAAAACAATAGTATGATAATTTTTCCATCACCACAAATAGAAAGAGGTTGTTGAGTTGAAAAGAACGATAGGAATAATTTCCTCATGGCACTTTTATAATAGGAATTATAGATGAAGGATGAGGAATATGTTGTTCTCGCTCACCCTTGGATACCTTGACCATAATGATGTTAATCCTGGTTTACGTTAATCTGCGATTCCTCTTGATATATCTGTTTTCCATATTTTCACTCTTAGCTGTATATTCTTTTTTTTTATGCGTTTATGTTGATAGGAAATGTTTCGTTCCTAATAAATATGCATAATAAATGATGAATTTTTCTTCTCCTCAAAAAGGGTAAATACGAAAGGGTCAAGTCATCAACAATGCATTTTTTGAGCAAAATTTCACTTAGATTTCTTGATAGAATTTCTATTCGTCTTCTGAGGCAGAAATTTACTTACCGAACTTGTAAATTTCATAAATTAAGATAAAAGACCTTGTTGAAATGAATAATAAGGACGATGTTTAGGTACTGCACTATGAGCGAGAACGCGATGGGAGTTATGGAAGAAGTGTGTGATATTTGCGATGCAACCAGTAAAACTCGATCTCATCCAGCTTCTCACTTGACAGATTTGAATAATTCTCAAAATGTGACTTGCTGGATGTCAGAACCAAGTACCGATTATCCACATAATGTGACATTAACTTTGTCATTGGGCAAAAAGTACGAGCTCACTTATATATCAATACAATTTTGTAATCGCCTCGCTGATTCCATGGCCTTTTATAAATCAGTCGATTTCGGAAAAACTTGGTTACCATTCCAGTTTTATTCAACAGAGTGCCAAAAGATCTATGATCGCAATCCGAATATTAAAATCAGCAAGCACAATGAACAGGTAATGTGACGAATTTCAAAATATGTATCATTAAGCAATGCTCAATATTCTTAATATTATCAAGCTGTTATGCGTTGTTATGCAGTGCTTAGCACTGTATTGTTTTTTGTTGATTATTACAGTTAATTGGTTTACTAATTTAAATAATTATGAGTTGTCTACTCATTTACCCGTCCAAATACTCAATTAATTAATTACACAGGAAGCATTATGCACCAATACTCATGCATTGACCTCAGTGCCGAATCGAGTAGCGTTTGCAACACTAGAAGGTCGTCCGTCAGCATTTGAATTTGAACACTCACCTGTTCTGCAAGACTGGGTTACTGCTACTGATATTCGTGTTATCTTCAATCGACTCAGCCCTGATCAAGTAATACCTCTTTTCACGTGTCCGATCGTCTTTTTTTCTTTTTTTTAAATTGAACTTCAACTTATTCATCTACTCTGCGCAGTTTGCGTTCAAGAAATATCAGAACAGCTTAAATATGAAATGAAATGCAAATGGAAGACAAAGAATAATACCGGCACCGCACCCGAATGCTCAGTTTTTCCTACTCTCCAGCAATTCCACTGCCTTTTTCGCGGGTAAAGACTGTGAATCGTAAGGGATGCATTGCAAGATTTAAATTTAGTTAAATTTGGAAGCTTCTTGATAAAAGTGTAATTTAGGCTGAATTATATGGCTTGACGAACGAGTTAGGAGTAAACATAACTGATATGGACCAGCTGAAGCAACGTTATTATTATTCAGTGGGTGAGCTAGCCGTTGGTGGTCGTTGCAAATGTAACGGCCACGCTTCCAGGTTTGCTCACTGCAAGAGCAGACAGATTAACTTCACTTCATTGTCGCTTTTTATCGTCTGTAACACAACTGAAACTTTTCGAAGTCGAGTTCTAAAAACAGTGTACATAGTTGAAGTTGTTTTTAAGGTGCATATTGGACAAAACGGGCAATTACATTTGTGATTGCAAGCACAATACAGCTGGTGCCGACTGCGAGCGTTGCAAGACATTTCATTTGGACCGCCCGTGGGGCCGCGCTACCTCGGAAAATGCCAACCACTGCGTTGGTAAATCATTTCTTTAGTTTTTCTAAGAAGGCAACAACTGACACTTCTTTGACAACATTTTGGAGATGGAATATGTCAGCAATCTTTAAAATTTAATTTGAATCGAACTGAAGTTGGGAAATTTTCATAAAAAAGTTTCCCAAGCTGCATGTCAAGTAAAAATTTATCAAAATAAGTGAAAATTATTGTAAGATTTGGCACTCTCTAAACTCCATTGGCCAAAAAAGAAAAAGCTCCATGTGATTGACATCAAACTCGTTTTCATTCATCTGCAGCTTTTCTAATCCGAGGATTTGTTCGTTTAAAGATTTCGAAACCTAACAATATACGTTGTGACTGTTATGATTTCGAAGTGGTTTTTGTTAATCTGTTGACATGTGGCAAAATTTTTTAATAGATAGTTAAAATTTATTTCATTGAGAGATTTTCGTCGATCTGTTAATAAGATCACCACAAATTATTGCTATAAAATAGCATTTTCAAGTGTCGAATTCATTAGCACACTTATAATTGAATTATTGGGCGGCATTTTTGTGGATTATTAGGCGAAGAAGAAAAGTGTTGGGCCGAACTGAGACGATTGATAAGTAGAATGCTTGTGCTAATACCACTTTATTTCTTAAAAACAGTACCTTATCGGAGGTTCACTATTGCCGACACACTCATCATCACCTTGTCCTACATCTGTTCCTTTCAAAAGATTTATGATTAATGCTCATAAATATCCTCTCTAAAAAAATTTGGTTTTTTTTGATTGGAAAGCCAACAAAAATTGTTAAATCCTAATTAAATGATTATTTTTTTTGCTGGAGCACCTTATTCAAATATTTCTTCACCTTTTAAAATATAATTTATTTTCGCCATGTTTATTATCTTTTTGCAACAGTGACAAATTGACGAGGCTTTTGTGGCTGTTTCCAAAAAACGTTTTTAAGAAACTTTTTTATAATTTGAAAAGCTTGTAGCTTGAAACTATTTATCAGAATATGTAGTAAAATAAATTAAGAAAGATCCAAAGCAAAACCGATTGCTACAAGCTAATGCCCCCGCATAATTATCAAAGTGACAGAAATAGAAGCTTCGATCTCCTTAGTACTCTGGGAGCTCAAAAGTGCATAAAAACTCCATCTTCAACAAAATTGTTAATGCTTTAACTTCGTATAAAATCAAATTACATAAATAATAAGAAATATAAAATTTGCATACATAGAATTATGAAATTTGCTCCAAAATATTTTAACACTGACATCACTATTGCCATCGACATCACTATTTTAAAATGAGAACATAATCCGAGAATCGTAATTTTAAGAACACTCGCTTTATATTGTAATCATCGTTGACCCCATTCATTCGATTAAAATAAAAAAATTACTATGCTGATAAAAATTGTCTTTTATTTACTGTTTAGAAGTTGCTAAGAAACGTTTGTGTTTAGAGAAATGTTGGTAAGAATTTTCTTTCCAAATAATTTCATCTTCATGATAACTGCTCAATTTCTAACTTTCCTTTTTTTTTTCATTTTTTCATCATCATTAAGTAAATGTTAATGCCAATATTATCTTCTTTATTTTTAAAAAAACCGTTTATTCTTTTTGCATCTCTTCAAACGCTGACCTTTGACCACAAGCAGTCTTTACATTTAGCATAATGATTATTCTGTTAGCACCTTTTTAAACAAACATCTGCTCTTACGATTTGCATATTTCACTGGAGGCGAATAAATCAACGAAAAATATTTTTCTTTTAATTTCTCACTTTCTTCTGAGAGATAAAAGATGAAAGAACTAATTTTATTTTTAGACTGGCATGAACTAAAATAAACATAAGTATTTTTTTTTCTTTAGATCTGAGAATTTTGCAGCAGGTTTTTTTTTTTTTTGCTAGTTTTTTTACTGCAGTAGTTTACTGTTCCAAGTTTAAATAAAAATTGAAATTTCAGCTTGCAATTGCAATTTGCATGCGAGGCGATGCAGATTTAATATGGAATTGTATAGACTGAGCGGTAACAAGAGCGGTAGTGTGTGTATCAATTGCAGGCACAATACAGCTGGTCGTAATTGTCATTATTGCAAACCAGGATTTTTTCGGGACTTGGCGAAGTCAATAACACATCGAAAAGCATGCAAAGGTATGTTTTTTGGCGCGGAAGTTGATTTTTAACATTCTGGTAAGAACCGGAATACTCTCCTTATGAATTGAAATTACTTTACTAAATGCATTTGTTTGGATGTAATGAATAGTAACAGCTTTCATTTAAGTAGTAAATCAATAATCTTAAAGTGTAAATGGTTCCACTAATAGAGAAGTTTGCAGTGTAGATAGTGAAATCATTTTGTTGTTCATTCTTATTGCATTGCGATTTCCCTTTTATAAATAAGTCTAGAAACCACTCCTTTGCTTCAGCCTATCTACTTTTTACGTTTTACGGAAGCAACCTAACTCAATTTCATTTTATCTTGACGAAGAATTGAGCGTTCATTAATTCTAACTCAACAATTTCACAAACGAAGGGATTCTTAACAGTGAGGGATATAAAGATATGGGAGGGAGTGAAAATGAAGCAACCACAGAAAGAGTTCCGGCCAACCTCAAAATGGCATTCAATTTCCGTACCGGTTGCTGATAACGGAAATGGATAAAATTGCCATTACTTCATGCTTTCTTTCATCACTTCTTATCTTTAAACTGAATCGAATCATGGCATTTATTATATGCCTATCAAAGGACCATCTCATCTTTCGCTTTGTAAAAATTCATCCACCCTTTTTTCTTCCATCTGATTTTCTGGGGGAATTTGTGAAATATATTATGATCCCTTCATTCACTGATTGAAAATATAAACACTGATTAGTTATGGTATATAGTGGCTTATTATGCTCAATGTTAAACATTATCTCTCTAAAATCTTATATGTGCCGAAAAGAACTGTATGAGTAGGAATGTATGGAAAGATGAACTTTCGAACTGTTTCATTTTGACTAAAATTTAAATAGTTTTGGAGGGTGAAAGTCTGAACTGAATGGAATGGATGTCAATAATGCATGATATCTTCACTTTCATTCTTCTTTCATAATAACTGCATTTCCTCGATGGGATTTTGATGAATGAATTAAAAGATAATGACATTTCCATTATTCAGTGCCAGGATGGGGAACAAACTACGTTTATGTTTATGGAAAACAAGGCTTAACAATTAGCAATGCGTGTTACTTTCCAGTAGGCGAATTTCCGTTCATTTCTTTCTGACACTGGCAGTCGACCTTTGAGTATCTTATTTATGACCAACCAATATTAATTGCATTAGCAATTCATTTTCTCACACATTCTGCTTATGGGTTTGTAATTCGGGAACATACTTTCTCTCAGCCTTAATTGTAGAAAATTGAAAAAGCACGCTGATAGACAACAGCATAGTTTGTCAGAGCAATTATATATTATAATTTTATGCAAAAAATGTCAACTGTGGCCTGAAAATATATTGTTTAAAACAATTATGGAAAATGCAATGAACGTGTGCAAGGGAGTTTCATCCTTCTCAATTAATCATTTTATATAACTAGCAAAATGATTGCAGCAGCTGTTGGATGTTGCTGAGAACTGTTGAGCTGAATGATGTTGACCATCAAAGCTAGACAAATTGTTTAACTTGTTGAATGATTACACCTGACCTTACACCTTTTTATGCTGTAATATCTCCTATGAAACATATGTTGAAACTTGTAATTACGTTCGAATTTAATATACATTTGGGGACCACACTGCAAACTTTAACTACGACATTCATTAGAAAAAACTTGACTAATGAAAGCAGTAATTAGAAGCAAAATGAAGAGAATGAGTGTAGAATAAAAGAAACATGAAAATGAAAAGAATCTTTTCGCGACTTCGATGCAGCTCTAGATTCAGTCAGGATTACTTCAACTCAGTTCAGTCGATATTTAAATGAGAAATGGACTGAATGAAAACAAAGTGGATTGAAATTTAAAAACTTGCAGCATGTAACTGTCATCCTGTTGGTTCACTTTCACGAAGCTGTAACCAAACCAGTGGACAGTGCATCTGCAAAAACGGTGTCACCGGTCTCACCTGTAATCAATGTTCGAAGGGATACCAGCAGAGCCGCTCACCACTCCATCCATGCATTCGTAAGTTCTCTATCTACTGGATATTAGCTCATAGCAGCAATATTTGCCTATTACTCCTGGAAATTCTCATAACACTGGGGAGAAGTGAAACAAATTTTTCATCAAGTGCTCCCGGTATCCTTCACACAAATGATGGGTGTCCACTCGACAAATAGCTTTCGTGTATGTGTCAGTTACTTCTATTGCTCAAGCCTTTCTATTAAGAAAAAAAACATTGATTCAAGTAACTGAAGGAGTAGTAAGAAAGCTCAGGGGTAGAGCTCAGGGTATAGGTTACACGATATCATCTCAGAAATGGCTAGTGTACTGATGAGTGCACTGTGATAAATTGCCGTGGTGAGCTGAGCTGGTGAGCGGAAGGGTAAATTCGAAAACGGCGAGGAAAGGGAGCTGGGGAAGTATCAACTGTTGAAAAGACTGCAGAATTATTCTGAAAAAGGGTTCCCGACTCAAACCACAATTTGTTCCGACCCCATCTTATTCCATGCAGTTGAATATGTCAGTCAACGCCAAAAAGTCATGCAGCGAATCTGATTTATATTCAGAAATGAGCTTCTTTCCCTTCTCCTCATTCCTACTATTTCACTTTTTTCCAGCAATACTCCATTATCTCCTTTTATGGCCTCTATTTTATGATGGGACCAAGCACTTTCGACCCTAGTCCTCTGCATTAGCCTCATTAACGTTTCTCTTAAGACAAAGCCCGAGTAAATGAGATCACTACATGGAATAAAAGAGTTGAGTCCTTGCTTCCTCTAGGTTTTCACTTTGCAAAAGACAAAAGACTTTAGTTCTTAATCATAGTAATAAGACGTAGGAAGTATTTCTCCACTTCGCAAACAGAACTGGCTTATATGAAATCCAATGGACTATTAGTAAGTAGTAAAGGATTTGAGATGTTAATCAAGCAGACAAAATCGCTGAATAAACATGGATGCAAGTTTTCACTATTCTCCAAATCAACTACTCTCACCGAAATGTTTTCTAAGTTTTAAAACTCTTTTAAGGCTATTGGGTCAAGAATAAACTGTCATTTCGTTTGTCCTAATTTTCTAAGTAAATCCCAACATTTCAGGTATTCCTGTCAGTAGCTCGACAGCAACTCAAGATGGTAAGATTGTTTGACGGCCATTATTTTTCTCCATCTTAATTTTCGGTAATGGTTCCAATCTTCTCTAAATTGCTGAGTTTTGAACTGCTGAGTTTCATATTATGAAAAAAAAATTTTTTTTCTAGGCAAATGTCCAAAATGTAGAGCCGTACCAAAACGATTAACGCAGAAAAAGTACTGTAGAAGAGATTACGGTATTTTTTTTGTTCTTCTTTTTGGTTTTATTTACATTTTTTACGTTTATTTACTGTCAAGAAGAATTTCTTCATTATTATATCATGAACTTCATCTATTTAGCAATCGAAGTGCAAGTAACAAGACGTGAAAGTGTGGA
This sequence comes from Setaria digitata, assembly GCA_003640385.1. Classification (NCBI taxonomy): domain Eukaryota; kingdom Metazoa; phylum Nematoda; class Chromadorea; order Rhabditida; family Setariidae; genus Setaria; species Setaria digitata. The sequence goes on from RCAB01000356.1 coordinate 13,526, forward strand.
TGGGTGGAGTAAATATCAGTTGTTAGTGCTAGCGGTATACAAGCGTGATTCCGGGATTCGTTTACGTCGTGGTGAACAATCATTATGGATATCGGGCAAACGTACTGCCTGCAAATGCCCTAAAATACGAGTAGGAAAAAAATATCTCATACTCGGTTTGTTTTCTTCAAACTGTGATGCAGGAAAAGAGACGTGTAAGCGAAGGGACAAATATCGATAGATATAGTAATCATGATCGTTGATGGGTAATGGTATTTGTTCATTTGCTAACAAGATGTATGGATTCATTCGTTTCAGTTGTTTTGTCCAAGAAAAACTATAAGGAAGGAAAACAGTAGTTTGTATGCACTGAATTGTTTTGAATTTTTTTTTCAGGCCGAAATGACACTAACGATATAAGCCGACCAGGAATTGTTTTTGGGACAAGAACAGTTGTAATGGAATGGAATGGTGTGGACTTGGAAAAAATTATGCGATTTTCCAAAAAAGAAAAGAAAGGTCAATGTCCAGCAAGACGACGGTTTTGACAACTTTTTGCATTCAAGCTGATCATTCTGCTAATATACTGAACATTATGTGACTCACAACGTTCCCCATGTATTTTCACTCTCACTTGCGCTTTTCCTGGGCTTTTTCAGGGCTCAAAAGTTAAAAATCACGCTGAGTTTTCTGGTTGCTCCATGTTCAATTAAAAATAATTTCAAATGGTTGCAAGTGGGTTCATTTTTAAAGTCCAGTCCTTCAGTTCAGTGTTATCCCTTATTTCCATCTTCTTTTACTTTAACGACTAACAGTTTATATCCTCCATTTCATTATAAAATCATTATGAAACTATGCTAACTAGTTAGCCATCATGTCTTAACATTAATAAACACAACACAGCCAGTAAGAATGCCCAAATGGGCTTCCGAAATTCAAATAAGTAATTTGCGCTTGATATTTTCTCCGTCAAATTAAAAAAGGAGGATTACTAAAGAAAATGAATTCAAAACTGAAGGGAAATGGATGAATGTTAAAAAGTAGTAAATGTTTCAGATATATGACTATTTACGAAATATTTCCTTGGAAGTTTTAATTTTTTTTGCATCAATCCTTTGTTCACTACAGATGTTGATTTGCGCAATTTTTTGTATTCTGTTTCTACTCCCACGTTGTTACTTAAGTCGCAAGCAACAAAACACTGAAATGTGACCGAAGATGCCTATCTCACTGATCTCATCCAGCTGTGAACTTTCCTATACTTCGCTAGAAGATTTATTGTTTTCAGTGTCAGCGCTACAAATCCCCACTGTCATGTATTTATTTAATATAATATGAAATTAACGTCTTTTGTTCGATCAGTCAGTCAGTCCTCATTGTCAATTCAAACAGTATACGTCGACCTCACTGATGTTCGAACTGTGATTAAACTTCCAACAACCGGTCCTATGCCTTTCACATGGTTAATGAGTACCTTACTATCACCTACATGCTACAGTCTTCCCCTCCTTTTCCCTCTGGACTTCTTTTTTCGCCATTTACAAATATAATCTGATTTCAATTGGGATCTCATACTACAAACTGCAATACCTTAACCCTTATCCACTGTGAGGCCCCAATTTGAGGAGTCAATTACCCCGACTCATGCAAAAATCCTACTTCGCCCCGTCACCTCGTGCAAAGTTCATAAAATAAAGTGATGAATCAACTTATCTTACAATAAATAACAGCTGGAATCATACAAGTACGGTTTCAAGACCCCTCACTTTATTTCAATCGCAATCTCATCCACATATTATTCCGGCTGTCTATGGTAGTTTATTTTCACCCTTCTCTATGCATATCTATAAACGACTTACAAATTCTGTTAATTCAAAAGTATCGATTTCTATTCATTTTGGAAAATGTTATCCTAAGAAAACCTTTCTTCGAGCCACTCATGATTCTCAACGTACTTTGCATACATTCTAAGAAAAATACTTCATTTGCACGAAAGACAGGATAAAATTTCTAAGTACGCATTCACTGTAAGTAGTACCACATTATTATTTCAATAAACAGAAACAGCTAAAAAGAGTCAAATAACATGTTATTTAAATGGAAATCCTAATAAATTTATTTTTAATAAATATGCATAATGAAAAACAGAGGTAAATGACAAGCGAAACATGAATGTAGAAAGAGAAATACCATTGCAAAAAAGATGCCCAATATCAAACTTCCAGAAAAAAGTTTCAAAAGAATCAAAATTCATCCAAATCCAAACCTCTGTTCGAATTACATAAATATCTTGCCAAACAATTTTACGAAATGTTTGGACTGAAGACTATGATATTAAATGGAATAAAGGACAAACTACGGTGAAGAAATAAAAAATTCCTTTACAAAGAAAAGAGGCAATCAACCTTCCCTAGCATCGGTCCTATTTTGACAGGGCACTTTTACCTTGCTTAGACAATTTTTTCTTCAGCTTTCCCAAATGTATTTTGATTCATTTTGTCGGTTTTATCATATCCATTCGTGTATCTAAAAAGTATAAGAATAATTCCGAATCCTTACACGTCCACAAATTTATACTGCGCAATATTCATGTAGCATACCATACAAAAATGACTGCACCAAAAAAATACACCTAAATTAAAAATAAAATCCAGTTAAGACTTTTTAAAATAAAATTTGTAACGTGATTTCAGTCCCAAAAAATTGAGGATGTATAAAAAGAATATACCAAAAAGGCTTGCATATTTGATCACCAAATCCGATCTCAGTAATTTCGACCCTACCAGTAGGCTCTTTTGACCGATTATGTCGATTAAAAGTTCCAAAAGTTCAGCTTCACGTTCGACTTCGCAAGGATCTTTTTCTAAAACGGTGGCCTCTGAATAACCATTAATTATGAACTAATTAAGAACCAAGTAACTGTAAGTAAATGACGTAATCATTAGTGACATAATTTGGGAATCAGATGCACGAAAATCTGGCTAAACATATAATTTTAAAGAAGTTATGCGATACTAACAAGTCTCTCTTTTAAAAATTCGATGAGTCAAACCTCTTTCACTTTCAATAAGATGTCGCAGTTCCAACTCTTTTCGAGAAAACTTCATCCAGAAATTTCTCCATCCATCTCAAATTTTCCAGAAATACTATTTTCAATTTGCACCTAACAAAACTCCTAGGAATGATCAGAGGAAACAGCACACAATAAATATGTTGTGACTAATAAAATTTTCATAACTACAAGTTATAAACTGATGTACGAAATTATAATTCAATACCAACAGCAAAAAAAAAAAAATACTCCAGTAAGACAAACTTTTTCACGCAGATGGTCTGCTGACGAAGCAAGATGCAATGTTTTTCAAATGCATTCATCCACTGAGAAACACGCTCATCCTTCTGCCAGTCTGAACTATCTAAAACCATGAAGTATTTGTGAATTCAAAGTGGCACTTGAATCTTCTAGAGTGGAAATTTCCACAAAGGACAAAAAAGTGCAAGTCAAGCATAAGACTACCGCCTTAAAATAGAATTTTATTCTTCGAAGCAATGGTACCAAAAGAGAGACAAAAGTCTGCTTGTAAAAAAATTTACCTTGAGACATACTTTGGGCCACAATAACCAGTAGTTCCTTCTTTAAAGCTTTGCCCTCCATTTCTATTAAATCCAGTCGTTTATCCAAAACATTCAAAATTTCATTGATACTATTCAAGGATAAATTATCGTACTTCTCTTCCGTAAAGTTGATCTGACAATTGACATAGTGGGAATTTTAGAAAACTTTGTGGGAGGTAATCGAACAAAAAGAAATCTAGTCACATCAAGTTTTAACAAGCAGATAATTTGAAGAATTCTCACCAGATCTTCCTGTAAATCCTTTCCTACACAAGAATGGCTCTTCGCTTCACCAACCGTTTCTTTCAATGAAACTACATAAAGGAACTAATAAGTATGGGAAATCCACCACTATAAGACGATTTTTTCTGAACTGGAAAACCAAAATCCCAAGAATTTTACTGATCTCAGTGGAAGAAATAGGGAAGCCAGATATAAAAATTAAAAAAGAAAATACTGCATATGAATTTTATTAGAATTAGGGCTCTAACCACTGCACGATTATCGGACGAACTGCGACTGGATAATTCAGTGAGTGGTGACCACATTACAAGCGGCGGCTTTGGAGGGGGTGGTGGTGGAGGCCGTGACTTCGGATGATTCCATTTTGCCATTGAATTTGAAGTGTACTTGTTAACTGGAATAATGTGGAGGCAAAACTTGAGTAAACCTTTTTTAACAAAATATGGAAGCTTTAATAAAGTATGGAAAATTAATGCTTTGCATAACAATGAATTTCCGATTTTCCTAAACAAACCTGATGAACGAGGCGACACAATTGGGGTTGACATCAGCATCTTTACCATCATTATGTATTTCAAATGGATTCAAACACTTGTCGTAATCATCTTTGTTACTTATGGAGTCCTTCAATCAACAGCTGTACTTCATCAGAAAATGTTAAAAATTTATGCTGCAAATAAAGAAAGTTTTGGCGAAATTTCCATTATGCACATGGACTTGGTTATAAAACAATTAAAGCAAAATCTCTGTAAAAAAAAACAGTAGAAGAATGAATATGAACTAACTTCAACATCGGGATCAAGTGGATTTGGGGAGCCTGGAAAAGTGGCCAAATCTGTTCGTAGTATGACTGTATTAGGTAGGAGACCATCCTCCATACTTGATGTAGATATCCGTGTTTCTGAAGTGCTATCACCTAGTGCACTTGAAGGAGTGGAAAATTGTCGAAACTGTTGTAGCAAATTTTTACGCTTCGGTTTTGGTGGTGGAATAGGACATGTTTCGGAGCTGTCGGTAGAAACCATTGTTTCTCTCGACGTATTAATAGTTACACCAATTTCTCGTGACTGTGAGATAAAACATAGTTTTCCATCTCGAGACTCGAAAAAATTATTTTCCATCCCCTTCAGCTTTTCACTCCTTTCATTACCGTTAAAAAATAATCCATCCCTCTGATTTCTTATGGAAACGGGTTTTGGCAGTGGGCAAGGATTCTTCAATATGCGCAGCCTGTTTTTACTCCATTTTTTTACGAGTAAAGAATATGGCAAATGTTTGTAGCAGACAAGTATCCCCATCTGATCACGATATGAAAATCGATGCAGCAATTCGCCACATTCAGAGCAAATGAAACATATCCGGTGGTAAACTTGCTGGAACAGATAATGAAATTTATGAACGACTAACTACTGCTTTTGGAGTGGAGACCACATAATTAGAATCGAATTTATCTTTTCCTACTATTATTAAAATTATCAATAATAGCTGGAAAAAAAATTACCTTTTGCGCTATAACACGTTCGGTAAAGTATACGTGTCGCAAGCAAGTATAATGTGGATTTGCGACATCCGACTCCTTTCCATCTTTCATTTCAAATTTCACTTTCGGAAGAACCATTTTTTCGAGGATTTCCACAACAAATATCACATATTTTCAGGACATACGCTCAAAGAAATTCTCCTGCAACAATGCAGCGTACATGTATCAATAAAAAGGATGGAGATAAAAGAGGGAAGACAGGAAGCATGTACCGGGTTCGATCTGTGTGGAATTTTTAATACAAATCATTGCAGAAAGCAAAGCCAAACAAACAGCTTCTGATAAAGGTAGTAAATCTGCTTCTACAACCACGAAAGGAATTCCTAACACTGCCTCCGACATCTCCTGCATCTAATGAAAGACTTACGCACAAGAATAAAAGATACCATCAACAGTGACATATTAAAAGTTTTCAGGATATCTTCAACTTAAAAACTGCATTATGAAACGAAAAGTCAGTATCTGGTGTTTGCCTATTATATAGTGGTATATAACTTGATACTGCAGTTGACTGTGAAATTTTTTACTAAATTTAAATGCAAGGAACTCACCGAATTAAAAGCAATTTTAAATGTAGAATCGTCCAGTCCGAAGTGCTGCTTCCTGCAATATCTCCAACCAATCTTATACCTCCAACTAAAAACTGCAGTAGAACTGTGCCAATTACTAACACATCAGGATCTCTGACTCCACAACGAGTGCAAAGTTTTGTTTCATTCTGCGCACGAACAGAGCTGTTTTCTCATCAAGGTTGAAATTAGGACAGATTCGCAACAATATTAACCTTTTATTTAGTGGGTCGACAAGCAATCTCGAAAGCAAATTCATTACGGCCTTCCAATCTCCGTTGACCCACATTGGCGGTGACACATCCGTCCCTTCAACCCACTCAGTGAGTGACATCAGCGCCATCCACAACAAACACCACCTGCTATTTATCTTCAATCCAACTTTAACAAACCACCTCTAATTTATGCAATTTGCAGGAATTTTATGAAATTTGAACTCCACCGACGATTCGAATATTCCTTATGTTCTGGAAGGAAATACATCATTAAATTACTCTAAAAGACGGTCGAACTTTAGACGTCTCTTAATTCGATCGTAAAGCATTTTTGTTGCAGTTCTGCTTCCGAGCAATACAGTATATTTGCTGCTCTTAACGATGCCGCCTAGGTTGGTTGTCCTTGAAAATAGTGTATTTAAAAGGAAAAAACTTCTGGATTAGGATTTCTTCAACTCAGATATGAAATTAGCATACTTTCACAAAATCAGTGGTAGTAACAGCACCTAACTCGACACTCTTCTTTGTAATCTCAGTTAAGGGTAATTTTTGTCGGTAATTTTTCCTCGTTCATACTGCACCGGAATTTGTATGAACAAGCATCTATAAGCAGCAAATAACCTGAATACTTCTTCGACCAACAAAGCGAAATTGATGTTCGCAGTGAATAAAGTAAATGACAAGGCTAATAAACATCGTGCCTCTCCTACATGTTATTGGTAAATGACAAATAGCTACTGTTCTTTTCATTTAAATATTAAGCATAAGCAAACTACTGGGGATAGAAATTTGTTACCATATTACCAAAGCTTTTAAGCTACATTAATTAAGATTTATGGCTAAATATAAGGGTAAAATGTATTCTAGACATTGCACATGTTCAGGTGTACCTCATAAGCATTCATAAAGGCTTAACTATTCCCAACCTTCTAGAATCAATCAAAGAAATACAAACTGCTTCAACCGAGACTATCTCCATGATCAGGTTGGACAGGCATTTTCAGAGCGACCCGTCTAGCTAGAACGTAATTCAAGCTATGTTGCTGAGCTTTGTGCTTGTGGGTCCTGAGATTGCTAATGGTAATTACTGATTGGTGTGACGTGTCCTTCCGATTCAGTGTCATCCCTTGCGGATTCCGGGGAGAGAAGAGGGAAAAGGGCAAGATAAGCTGTAGAGAACATTAATAATTAACAGGTGTCCTCTGGCTACTGTAACAAAATGTAATGTCGGTATCAGAGATGTTGGTATTGGCACTGTCATTGTTGAAATTATTGTCCATAGTAATCACAATTATGAAGTAGCCAGGCCATATTTACTGACGTTTTGGGTGGATATCGCAAGCGAAGTTATCTGTGAAGCACAACACCTTATTGTGAAGTTTCAGTAGGATAATTAACTTTCCCAGGTCGTAGAAGTTGTAAAATCGAGGAGTTGAGGAAAAAGGATTAAGAAGGCATTCCTGTTATGTAAGCACTTAGTATACATTATTATCTTTAATTTAGATGGGCAGTAAGAAGGTATCGCCAAGGAACTCTCCGTCTGCGCAAACGACTAGGATAGTAGAGCAGAGAGATTCAACAAATTTTGCCGTAGGCAAACTACTTATTACTGTTGCTGTTGCTATTGTTGTTCTGGCTCTTGTCATCCAATATATATATCACAACTATTACTATCTTCCACGTCAGATTTCCACGAAGACTAATCTTCCCACTGTAAGCAGCAAGCCAGATCCGGTTGGTTTTTTGTTATAATTGAAGTATCTGATAAATATAAATCTACTTTCTCCTCTTTTTATGTTAATTTTATACCGATTATTTATTTTGTTGCAAGCAAAAAAGGGATAGCTGTTCCGTCTGTAAAATCATCTGCAAAAAGTTTCACAAGTTATTACTGGTAATTTAGCGAATATGGGGAACTTATCGATCTCACTTATATTTTGGACTGCGTACTCGACACGAATCATCACCGCTTTTTGGAATGATGTGGTTTCAGCAGCCGAAGATGGAGGGTCAATTCCCTCAAATACGACACTGGTGTGAACAGGTAGATCTTCCATATTACCTAAATCAAAACTGAAGCTTTGCCATTGCAAAAGTGAATTGATTTCAGGGAGATGGAGTAGCAAAATATGGATGGACATTAGCTGATGGGCATTCATTTGGACTACAAACAATACACGATGAACCACTAGACATTTTCACAGATTGGGTCAACGATGGACCTGTGTGGACAGCGCGTGTAACCACCACTTCAAATGTGGATTCTGATTTTGCTCTTTTATTCTATCTTGCTCTGCAGGTATCTTTTGATGAATGGCTTGGAAAACTATTGTATTTTGAAATCCGCTACAAGAAATGAATTGACAAAAGACGTAATAAGCTGTTAGTGTTAAATATGTTTTGCTCAAATTTAGCCTTGGAATTTGAACATTTCAGTAAGATTGTTTCTGTAGTAACTTTCCGTCTAATACGTAGTATACATTTATGCTGTGGTGAGCCGACAGTTCTAGACGTGTTTTATTTAGGATTATAGCTCAAAATTGCATGCGTTTTATCGCTACGATGAATTGGATTATTTCATGGGAGAGTCCGAAATACTCGGAAATTTCACTGTAAATATAGACACAACAGTAAATATTACTTCAAGATCTTTTCTTTCATTGAAGACAAACGAAATTCCTGATGTCAGTAATATAAAGGTTATTATTCAGCTTTTGATTGATATTTCCGATAGAACGTGAGTATATATATATATATGATATTACAGATTATTAGCCACGGAAATTTTGGATTTTGTGCGGTCATCAGCAACTTAGATTCGCATCACTCATCCTTTATTTTGATAGAAAAAAAGATATGATAATCGTGCGATGCATTTCTTCACTTACGCTTATTAACTTCATGTATTTCTCTCCAAAACTGATTTTATTATGCCAATTTGACGATAGGCGTATTATAATGAAGGTACTGTAGGATATTGTCTTGTCGTCTCTTTTAATTGATCGTTCCCACCAACAAATGCGTCTTCCAAGTGCTCTTTTTCCCGAGGGCAGTATTCCCGAGAGTGAGCCTCGCCTTATTATACTCCAGCTCAATATTCCGTCTAATTCATCCACAGAAATCTCATTCTCTGTAGAAGGAAACGAACCCATAAGAGGTAAGAAATTCTTATTACTTTCTTTTCGTAGTTTATGAGTATAGCTTTTCAGTTTCACTATTCTAATCCTATTTCTTCTATTTATGCTCTTTTGTTTTTTAAGAAACGTTATCCATTAAACCCACTCTGTAAAACTTAGATTGCTTCTTTTTGTCGTGTTACGTGTCTTTATGTGCCAACTAACCTCCCCATTTGCCCTGTCATTATTCAGCTTTATATAAATTATATTGCACCCAGGTGTCAGCTTTTCAACGTTGTTAGATCACAAATCTAAGAAGTTTAACGAGAAATTTGAAGCTATGTACGGTTTGTCAGCGAAGGTATAGTTATTTCGAAAGTTTTTTGCGTAATATAGATTTGTTATTTTACATTTGACTGATTTTTGTTGGGAATTATGTGATTTATCTTGATTTCTATAGTAAGAAAAATTATGCCGCAAAACTTTTCTGTTCTTCGTAGTAATTGTATCATTTTGTGAATCTAATATCTAGGACTTAGGGATATCCGGATTTCTATCAAGAACTTGGAAAAGTTGCATTGTCAAACATGTTGGGCACAATCGGCTATGCATATGGATTAAATCGCGTGCAAAGTAGATACTCTTCAAAGGAATCGACATATGGCCCTCATTCGTTGTTATCCACTTGTCCGTCGCGTTCTGTATTTCCTCGTGGATTTTTATGGGATGAAGGATTCCACCAGTTGCTTCTTATGAAATTTGATCCTGACTTATCTTTGGAGGTACATCCTATTGGTTTATTTTGGGCAGGTTTTTTTTTCTTTTTATTGCATTGAATGTGAACACTTTTAAGGGCAGATTCCGTACCCTTTGGTTCATTAAACTATTTTCTTAGTCTTTTAGTCTCTCTTTTTCAAAAAAAGAAGCCTTTGTGGGACAGAAATTTCTGTTCTCTTAGTAATCTTTAGATTATTCCTGGAGTTAATTGCGTAGAGAGAAACAGAAGTTGCTGGACATCTTTATGGCGTTAATAATTAGATCATGTGCAGATAATTGCTTCTTGGTTGGACACAATGAATGTTGATGGCTGGATACCTAGAGAAATGATACTGGGCAAAGAAGCGGAATTGCGTGTACCGGCCGAATTTATCGTCCAACGTGATAGCATAGCAAATCCACCAATGATTTTCTATTTAATTGAGAAATATTTGGATTATAATTCCGTAAGCACTTTTTACGTACTATATTGGGTATGCTTTTCATTTTGCGGAAGTAGTACCTCACAAATTTGTGATATGACTTGAGTTAGAAAAGTTTCAGGTCTTAAATAAATGATTGAGGCTAATTTTGGACCTTTTTCAAGCACGAGGAAGTGCTAAGGAAGTTTTATCCACGATTGAGCCTTTGGTATAAATGGCTGAATTCCACGCAGTCGGGAAAAAAGAGTGGCACATATCGATGGCGAGGCCGGAATGCAACAACAGATGAGGAGCTGAACCCACGGACACTGCCTAGTGGTCTTGACGACTACCCACGCGCTACACATCCCACTGATGCTGTATGTTGTATAATACTTCTATTAACCTGTGTAATTCTAAAAGCCGGAGTTGATAATGGCAGTGTACATGTTTTGCAGGAATATCATGTTGATTTGCTTTGTTGGATGGCTCTTTCAGCCCGCGTACTTTCAAAACTTGCCAAACTTGCTGGCGATTCGCAGAACGAAGCACAATATTTAGCAGACTATCATTACCTTATAGATTCAGATCGCTTTGATAAACTTCACTGGAGCAATACAAAACAAAGGTGTTCTATAAATTATAATTTTTTTGATTTCGTTACGAAAGAGGTGAGAAACTTTAGTTCGAATAAAAAACTGTATGTTCTCGAAGTTTGATTGGTACTCAAATTGACAAGTTGATCATTTACTGTTGTACCATCAGTATGACATTATGGAGACCCTCTCTTCCCGATACATTACGATGTAATTTGTACTTTCAAGCGTGTTTCTTTTCAGTTTAGGTTACAAAGTGTCAACAGTGCAAAAAAAAAAAAAAAAAAATGCATTTTAATGATTTAAAAGCAACGATGAAATATCTTGCTACATGACACTTTACAGATACTGTGATTATGGGCTTCACAGTAACAATGTGCAATTGGAAAGAAAAATTGATAGAGAGAAGATGAAGCGTGATCCGAAGTACAATTTTGCTAACGCTCCATTAAAACGTGTGGTAAAAACTCCACCAAAGCTACAATTTGTTGAAGATGCCTTTGGATACGTTTCACTTTTTCCTGTGCTTCTCAAACTTCTCCCTCATAACTCTGATAAATTGCGCATTATTCTCGAGAATGTTAAGTCGGAGGTTGGTTGATTTCGCTTATATGCTGTGTATTTTCTATGTAATTTTCAATTTTGAAGTTAATTTCCTTTTTTTCAATATTTGTACAGAAACACCAGACAGAATCATATATGGAAAAGACTGGGGATTTAGCTGTCAAATCGTCTTTTATATTGCATTCTGTTGATAATTTTGAATGAAAAATTTGTGCCGGTGCTTTAGAGGTATAAATAAATCTTCTGCAACTTGTTTCCAGTCGTTTTTGGACATTGGATAAGCAATACTGCTTCCTTCATTAGAAGGCATCTAAAATGGATTTTGCGGTTTCAGGTTTCAAATTGAAATTTATCGTTTAACGTGTGGTATTCTAGGGATTGTGGTCTGATTTTGGTTTGCGATCAATTGCACCGTCTTCATCCTACTACAAAGCTCATAATACAGAGCATGATCCCCCTTACTGGCGTGGCAGTGTTTGGATTAACATCAATTACTTGATGCTTTCTGCTTTGAAACACTATTCGTCAATTGAGGGACCTAATCGTGAATTGGTATCTATTTATTTTTTGCAAAACATTTCATTATTCTCAGTTAGTGTTTTAAGATAATGCATCAATCTTTCATGGAAGGTTTTCATCCGTTGACTGAAAAAAAAAAAAAGAAACGAGAGCATTAAAATTGTTTTTTTTTTTTTTTTTTGTAAGGCGTTTAATGTTTATTCGGAACTACGGAACAATTTGGTTACAAATGTTGCACGGGAATTTCGAAGAACAGGATTTCTATGGGAGAATTATAACGATGAAACGGGCCGTGGGCAAGGTGCTCATCCATTCACTGGCTGGTCCTCACTTCTGCTTTCAATCATGGCTGAGCAATATGAATAATTTTTTTTTCCTTTTTTTGTAAGAAGATAGTTTTAGAAGGATGTTTCAGTGTCTTAAAATTTACTCATGAATCAAATTGACATCCTTAATGATTTTTAGTACTGATAAGACCCTTTTCGAATTGGACACACATTTGTTTAGAAATTCAAAACTCTGAATAATTGTTCTTAATTATATTGTGCCGATTACTAAATGCCTGCCTTAATCGAAAATTTATTTCTATTCATATTAATGCCACACTTAAATTCATTTTTTAATGGTTGTCATTTTAATTACTTATGTATTCTGGATAAATATCGATGTGTTTTTTTTTTTTTTTTTTCGCGTATTCTTGGTGTATTTTTACATCCTTAAAGTTTAGAAAGGACATTGGGTTCCATCATCGTTAACTCTTTTTCTTTAAAACTAAAAATTTCATGTATTCAGTATGTAGCTTATTTATATATCGTAAATTTTGTTTCACAAAAGATTTATTGTATAGGAGAGTGGTTCAACACGAACGTTGTGTGGGGTGGGTTCCTCTAAAAATTCCTTTTGACATTTTTTTTGACGAAATATTTCTGAGGGAATAACGAATTTTACTTACCAGTGAAATACCAACGTCATGATTTTGTTTTGTGTGAGGATTAATATATTTAAAGAACTGTCTTATACTCTGACTTTTTTTTTTGAGAAGATAAAAAGTAAAGCAGAACTGGTTTGATTGGAAACATTGTTCATCTCTTTTACGGTGTAGCTCAACCCTTCCAAGTTCTACGCTTTTCTGGTTCCCCATAAGTTTTTTTTTTTGTTCCTATATTTTGAATACTGACTGCCTGTGTGCTCTCACAGATTTTTCCCTAGTACACTGCATCATTTCGTGAAATGATGCTGGTGCATTTGTTCACTTATTAGTTAGTTGATATAAATTGCTTTTAAAATACATACTAACAGTTAGTTGATTTGCTTTGTCCTGTTTTTTCAGGAAGAGTGAAAAGGAAGTGTTGATAAGATTTATGGAAATTTATTTCTGGTTGTTGCTAAGCATCATCACCTTAAACTTCCTACTCTAGTTCAAAAGTGCTAATCTCTGCAGGTCATGAACTTTTTCTCTGTGATTTGGATTGGCAATTTTATTTGTTCCATCTACAGTGGGATTCCTTAAATATTTATTATGCAAGCCAAAAATAATTGATTTGAAGGTGTATCGAAAAAATTGTTATGCGGCACATCATTTTCTGAAAACGAAAACGGAGACATCACGTGAGGGGAATATTCACTGCCATTTTTTACGAAAAGGAAAAGATTTTTCTTTCGTATCGTTTTTGGAGTAATATATTTCCGTAAATGATATGGTTGTGAAATTGCTATTTTAATATTGTATTTGCCACAACATTTTCTTTACTACAGGTGTAGAGTTTAGAATTCAAAAATGAAAGCAAGGGTAGCAAAAGATATATTGCTCATTGGCCACTCGTTCATATATTTGGCGGCATTGGTTTCATTGTACTGGCAGATACCAGGTATGAAGTATTTGTCTTTCTGTGGATTAGATTCTGAATTCCATGGCTGTCGCTTTATTCCCGAATCGGTAGAATTTATTAAACGTATGATTTTAAAAAAATTATATGGCTTGGTAGTTAGAATTTCTTTTTTTACAAATTACTTTGTAAAATTTACAGGACTTTATGGAGAAAAGGGTCTGGTCCCAGTGGCATCAAAACTTTCTTGTGGTGGGTTATTTTTGGTTTAAAATTATAAATTTTGGTACTGGGAAAACTGATTTATTTCTCTCAAGCTTTTTGTAGTTTGCTCGTTTTTTATATGATGTGGTTGAGTAAAATACATATAAACGGATGACAAATTCTCTCCTTCAATTTTTTTCCAATTCTTAAGGTTTTTGCGCATGAAATGGTTGTGAGAATATGTTGGAGTTATTGCACAACTTTCCTCTTTTTTTTTCTTGAAAAGCTACTATCTCAATATTCCAAAAACTGTGGAGATTATTTCCTCATAAAAGTTCCATTGCAAGAGACAGTATATTATCTGCTCAGAATTTCTCTCTGTTGTAAAGTTTTATTTTATGTCTCTTAAATTGCGTTATTTAATGTTGTGGATTCAAACTTGAGGAGTTATATAAGCCAGTTATAACTTTCCGTTCTAATTCTATTCAAATCGAAAGAAACAATTTAATTTCACCACACACTTTGCTTTTCAGACCGATTATCATGCCGTTCTTTTCGAAATGGTATAAATATTTTGCCATTAGTCACGAACTTCTTTTGCATAGCACCATCCTATGCTTTGCAAGTTATTGTTCTATTTGGAATAGCACTTGATTCTATTTCCATAATGTCCGAGTTAGCGCGTAATGCGATCACATATCTTGTTCTTTTCATCATCTACTCTACTGCAATCCAGGTTGATACTTAACGTGTGGTCATGTGGTTAATTCTTAATTTTGCTTTTTATAACAAGTAAATGTAAAGTACATTATATGAGTGTTTCACAGACGACGTGTTTATAGGTAAAAAATTATGGCAAATCAGTTTATATCCATTATATCTCATGAGTTTTAAAGTTAATGGAATTCTCTAAGGGACGTAAGTCTGAAAAAAAAGAAACTATATCCTGAATTCTTCAGGTTGGCGATGTATTTCTTTGGTTCCAGTGGGACACTCTTCTGATTGAATCTGGAGCAATATGTATTCTCATAGCTCCTTTGCCGTTCGTAGGATCTTCACCAGCAGATAATGTTTCCTTGTACCTGATGCGTTGGTTGCTGTTTCGACTGATGTATTCATCAGGAGTAGTTAAACTCACTAGCCACTGTCCCCTTTGGTGGGATCTCGCCGGTATGCTTCATGTTAATCTAAGAACTACTTTAAATTCACTCAAATTTGCTTCTGTTGAAATGTGACAGCAAATTCATTTAATAATTCAAAGTTTCACAGCACTGGATGTACATTTCGAGAGTCAGTGCATACCCACATGGATCTCTTACTACGTTCATATGATGCCTAAGTGGTTCAGGCATTTTTCAACTGCTCTTACATTCTATATTGAAATTATATTACCGCCTTTATTTTTATTGCCATTTAAATATGCGCGATATTTTTCATTTTGCCCGCAGGTTTTCTTTTTTCCAAAATTTTTTTCCTCCCATTTGTGCGTTAAAGTTCTACCAAAAGAATTGATTAAAAAATAAAAAAAGAAACTTTGCAGATCTTACTTATGTGTTTAATTATGGCAACGGGTAACTATAATTTTTTCAATCTTCTTATCTCAGTCCAGTGCGTAGCAGTATTGGTCGATTCAGATGAATTCAAATTTTGTATGCTTTCAACTTTTTCATGCCTACTCATATAAGGTTGAAGATTAAGAACAGCTACAAATTGTTGCAATTTTTATGCTATAGTAGGTTTCAAAATTCGATCCAGAGTTTCTGCCTTAAATTGGTGATTCGCATTATAAAAACTTGAATAGAACAGTAGAAGACAATTGGATTACGAAGTAATGCATATTACTTTGACTGAAGTAATATGCATTGTTTTTTTTTCTCTCATGTGATTATGTGCTTTTTTATTTGGTTATAAAGTTTAATTTCTAGCTACAAAGGGTATGTTCCCACGATTTCAACGTTTAGTGACATATTTGGGAACAGCCATGTCAGCAGTTTTGATAACTTCAACCCTTTATTTTTTTATCCGTTGTTTCAATATTGGTATTGATGGATTTAAAATAGTTTCTTCAATTGGTAGGTTTTTACTTTTTTGTTTTTTGTTTTTTTTATTCAATTCCCAAGTTTTACTTAGATTATGGTGACTTTCAACCTCAGTAGAATAAAACTGATGTAAGTTACTGAAAATTTTTTAAAGTTTTTTAGCTTTCTCCAAACAGCAGTTTGAGGAGTTTGTTGAAGAGTCTACTGTTTGGTTATTGTATATTGGAGTGATTGGCTTCACTACTGAAGTTATCGCTGCGACAGTAAGGTAAGTTATGTGAACTGTGGTGTCAAATGTAATCATATAAATTAATAATGGCTTCTGAATTTCTTTAATTCAGGTACTTCACTGAAATTCATGAATCGAAGTTGCGTCCATTACTTCATTTGGTTTATGTAATAATCACTGCGACCTTTTTCTTTTCAATCAGTACAGTACGTTCCACATAATTTTTTGTTTAAACGTTCCACGTCTTCTAGATTAGCAATTTTCTGAAACGGCTGTAATTTGTTTCCGGAGTTATTTACAGTGTTCGAGATGTTAAGGATTCTTTTTTGACTAACATTTGTAGTTCAGTTGTTTGTTATTTCATTGGCTGTAGATTCAGGTATCATTTGTTGTCATAAGTAGTCGAGCACAATCACAAATTCCTACCATGGTGAAGTATGTATATGATTACTCGAAATCCTACGAATTAACTCATTCCTATGGATTATTCAGGAGGTTATGATTTTTCCCAGTCGATTTTTGAGTAGCATAAAAATTTTAATGAAATAAATTTCAAAAAAAAAAACTGCAGAATGACTGGTTTGTATGGTCGACCAGAAGTGATTGTAGAAGGTTCCTACGAACCCAACGGTCCTTGGATTATGTTTGAATTCTATTCGAAACCTGGTAGACTTGATGAAAGGCCGAGATTCGTATGTGAGAAATTATATCATAATCTTTTTAGTAATTCAGTTTTTGCTCTGAAAGTCATACTTTGTTTTTCACTTCTATAATGAGGTGTTTCTTTCGAAAACTTAGATGGTACTGAATATTCATTTTAATTCGAAGAGTTTCGAACAAGATCTTGATGATGAACCTAGTGATTTATAATATGCTGTTTAAACCACGACATACTTTTTTAGTGCCGCACCAACCACGTTTGGATTGGCAAATGTGGTTTGCTGCTCTGGGATCGTATCAAAACAACCCATTCTTTCTTTCCTTAATTTATCATTTGCTGCGAAATAATTCGGAAGGTGAAATATTTTTTTTAGAAAAATATAATCTGATATAAACTTTAAGATTGAAATGGTTCGTAGTTTTTAGATACTTTATTACATATTACACTGTCACTGTTTTACTTAGTGCAATAAATATCACGCTTATGAGAAACAACAAAAAATTTTTCAGTTACTTACCTCATGAAGAAATATCCATTTGAAGCGAAGCTTCCAAATTTTATCCGAGCAAATCTTTATCTTTATCATTATACCAACTTCAATGAGAAGTAAGTTATTTGTAAGGTTTGCTGGTAAGTCGTGAAACTATTTGTGAGCTTTGCTAATGATAATAAGCAAGATTTTGTTAGGAGTGTTGCTATTTGCTTTCTTAGGAGTGGGTGGACGAAGGACTACTGGCGACGTGATTTTCAAGAAGAATACATGCCATCTGTTACCCGTGAAGATACAGGATTGTCCAACTATTTGCATCGAAATGGCTTTGTTCTTGAGGTAATCTTCTACAAAAACTTTTGCGTCATTGCAGAGAGCTTTATAAGTCATCGTTTTACAAACTTTATTTCAGGAACAGTTTAGACTGCAAAACCAAGATTTTGCTTTGGAAAGCAAACTGCAGACTCTGCATAATTTTGTGCGAACACTCAATCCGACCACATTTGTTGATTCAGTCATCCTTGCTCATGCAGTTTTATTTATAGTGTATATGAAATTTAAACAGTTAACATTTGTCACTGTACAGTGATATTATTACGCAGTCATGCATCATGAAATAAGCTGTAATCTTACTATATATTCGCTAATATACAGTTTTATGCCTTTGCATTATCTGGATTTTCAAAATCCTACTGATGCAATTGCATAGATTTCAGTGTCTATAATTTTAGACATCCTCGGGATGATTGTTATAATTTATTGAATTAACCAGTTTGTATTGAGAGTGTTTGGTAATTTGTGAAGCTTCTAGAACCGTTTGTTGGAAGTCAGTTGCTAGTACCTTTGTTTGGTGAATTGATAAGTGTCAGAGTAAGTACTGGAAATGTTGAAGTTATATCTATATATACACAATATAAAATAACTGAAAGCTTCATCCTTTTCAACCTAATCTAAATTAAGCTCTTTAATAGTGCTCTTTACGTTTACGTTTCTTATGCTAAACTGCAGGACAATCAGCAGAGTTGTTAAATAAAGTATTCCTGGGATCGAAATAGGATAGTTTTATGTCTGAAACCTGCACTGTTTGCTCATTTATGCTAGCATCTGCAAACTAAGCCAATTCATGCCTCACCACTTAACACCAAGTTTGATACCTTACAAAATCTAAGCACATACCATACCTCTGGTGTGTCATAATTAATTATGACACTTATTATACTAATGGAGTTTCTATGAGTGATGCCTCGTCGTTATTCGTTGGGATTACTGAACCGTATCTTCATTCTTTTGAATATACTTTTCAAATTATTGAGGAATGCCTATAATTTTGAATCACTGCTCTCTGCATTTTCCTTTTTCTCTTGAAGGATAAAACTACTTCTTCTGCTAGTAAAACTATGCAGTGACAGTTCATGTATAATGATAGATTGTCTTTGGATTTCTTGGTAGTGACTGCATACTTTAAACCAAATTGTATTCTAGAGTATCATTGGTATTACTCGAGGTTTCATCAGGGTCCCATAGTGGTTTTGATAAGATTCACGCCATATACTATATTAATATTCGTCAAACTGCAGCAAAGATTTTTATTTGCGGTTGATGTTTAAGATTATTTGACATTCATTCACTGAAGTCGTGATCAAGCTTGTTTGCCAAAGTAAGGAAAAAAGGTTTTGAAAGTAAGTTATCTTTCCATTTATTTGATGTATATCATCAGTACATTTTTTACGTTTATAAAGATTAATTTCTTTGAGTCAATGAGTTCTGCAATGAACTCACAACATAAAGCAAGATATTTCATATAAAGCTTTGAGCTTTGAGAATTAATCAAATTGTTTTAATGATAAAATTTTCTCAACTTGTAAAAAAAGAAGCGATGAAACAGAAATCACTGAGTTATGTAAGTACCAGTTACGTCTATAACGTTTATTTTTAAAAGACAATAAAAGAGAAACGTCGATTTAAGCTGTTGTCGTTTAGATGATGAAACAATCATGTTGACTCTATCATGGTAGGAAGTATCGTTTAAATAAGCTTTTCTTATTTTTCGGTCCTTTACCCTCATCGCCTTTTCCCTCTCCTTTCGGTAAACTTATCAAAGTCACACCAAAACAGGTCTGCTTATCCTTGTTGTGTTGTTTCATTCTTTCTGTCCGTCTTCATCGTGATGCTTCTCTTCCAAGAATTAATTTTTCTGCTTGGTACATTTATCTGTCATTTATTTTAGTCTGTCTTTTTTTCGACAGTAATTTGATAAGAAATTTCCAACTTTCTCTTTTATCGCTGTAAAAAGTGCCCTTAAAATTGATATGGTGTGCCAAAGCTTTTAGAAAATAGTGATTGAAACTATCCGTTGTTTGTTTGAGATCACAAAATCATAATTTTCAAAGATTGGATTATCTGACACATCGAGATTTATTTGTATTTAGCTGCTAAAAATACATTCAGAACTTCAACATAATAAAATTAATGTATTCCGAGCATTTGCAAAGAGTCGGTAACTGGTTATGACGAAGAAATATATGTTTATAATACCCGTTGCCTTGAATATCGCTGTATAACGCATGGCATAAGGATAAATGCAGTAGCATTGGCCTTACGATTCTAGCAGTGATAGGAATGGCATCTATAACTGGAATTTTTCCCATCAGAATAATCGTAGACTTTTACAGGATCATCGTTCATTGAGTTTTCGGGACAACTGGGTCCTACAGTACGTCTGTTTTTTTTTTTTTTCCCAAGCTATACTGTCAGTGCTGGACATTCAAGTAGTTATGTGGATTATCAACACAATTCGAGGAATTATGAAGCAGCAACTTACTCAGCACCAAGCTATGTATCATCATACGATAATTCACCTTATCTCTCTAATAAAGATTACCAAAGTTATCCCCACGTTACTGAATACTCCTACCAACACATACCCGCTTTTTATAGCTCAACTTATCCATCAGAGACTGTTTCATATGCTAGTTCCATATATGGATACAAACCTAGTGATTCATCACATTCACTAATTGGTTATAAAATGAAATATGGCTACGATACCACTGCTTTTGAATGTCATTATAATACTACACAATATAAGATGAATAAATACAATAGCAGTGAGTACTATGATTCTGTAACTAATAAAAATAGTATTAAAGCAATAACTTCTATGGAGATTTGGTAATTTTTTATGATTTTAGATTTCAGTAATTTCTGTTTTCTTGGCAAAGTATGATTTTTCCAGTTGTGGCATTTAACTGGATTTTTATGATAGGTTTCGCTTTTATTTTTTACCTACCAAATTTTTTTTAGTATCCTTCCCCCGACTGCAGTGATTATTTTCAACGACGAATAAACTCTTGTGCCTACATGCCGGAGAAATTAGGCGCATTTGGACAAACAACTCCAATGTTTGAACAATTTACAATGTCCAATATTTTTAGGAAATCTCGAGACGAGTTTTTGAATATTTGCGAGTAAATTGATTTTAATAGAGAAGGGTTCCGCAACAATTTTAGCATACTTCAAATCGTTTTTCTTTAACTTTAGCGTTGTCTGTGGTCGAGTTCCTGTTTGTTTCACTCGCTGCCAACTGTATTTTCAATAAATTTGAAGCTTGCTGTATACAAATGTTACGAGAAATATTTTTAGTGCTTACAGTCTGTACAACGGATGTTTGAGTGATAATTCTGTGAAAAAAGTATGCTATTTACCGGAACCGTTTCACAGTCATTATAATCTGGTTGACAGTTAATTGAGTTATGCGTGTGGTGAAGGATACCTGTGCTTGTTTTCCTGAAAATTGCTTTTTCTGTAATTATTTTATGTGCAGAACTTGCAAAGGCTTTTTTTTTTTTAAAGTTATGCAAATAAATGATTGAGCTATAGTAATACCTGGACAAGTTTTAATATATAGTTCTAGAAAAGTAAGGATTTTAGAAGTTGCAATTTAAACTGGGAAGCAAACAGTTCACTGGGCAACAATATTTGCAGTATTGTTCATGAGCTGGCATTGTATTAAAGGTGTTGCGTCAAGTGTCATATATGAAATGCACCAATATCATTGCAGTTGTGATATACGGTAGACGAAATATGGATTATCAGATGCTATCAAATTCATTATGTCTTTGCAGGTCCTGAAGTTAAATTGTTTTTAGAAAAATTTAAGAACGAACGATAGAATAAAAGCAAGATTACTAACCCGAATAGAAATTCAGAATTGTCAAGAAAGTACACTTTTTCAGCAATTTGCAAGCATACTTTGATTGTATTCGAAGAGCTTTTGAAGATCGTTGCGGACGACATGCACACCTTGCAGTTCTTACGGTAAAATATTATATTTTCAAAAAAAAGAAAAAAAAAAGAAAACAATACTAGTATGAACTAACTAGATCTTTTCTTTGTTCAGAGTAGTATTATCCACCTTCTTTTTGCTGTATTATTGCTTCTAACTTCTTGTAACAGACTCGCAATGGTCAGCAAATAATTTCATTTCATTAATTCACTATTTAGAGCCATTATCGATGGTTTGAACTGACTGATGTTAATCAGCCAATAAGTGTTATTTTGGAAGATGTATGCATGAAAACAAATGAGATACTTATTCTTACAATTCCTAAAACTTGTGAAAACTGATCGTATACTATTACTTCTCATGAATGCAAAATTTTATAAGTTTGCAGACGGTACGCCGTCCCGTGGAAACGATATTTCCGTACTGTACACTGGCTGCTACATGACATGCGCAATCAGTGATCCTTCAAGTTACCTTTGCTGTTATATTTTATCTCTTTCCGTCACCACTGTAATCATATAGCTTTGTTTATCGCTCATCGATTAAGATGTAAGTTAATAAAATTTTGCCAATATTAGTATCGAAGTTATCATAATGTGATTATGTCGAAATAGAGCGACAGTAATTATTAGGGTCAGAGACTTAACATTACTTGTTGAAATGAAGGAACAGTAGGGAAGACTGACTGGTTGTTCAAAGTTCGAAATTTCGAGATGCTAATGGATGGATGGCATTGATCGCAATTCAAAACAAAGTCGGATAATACATTACTTCCCATCCGGTTCAGCGCTCTCAAGGGAAGTTTGTGTCAGAGGACTACCGCAGTATTGCAAGTCATGTAGAGATGGTAGTTGCACTGGGGGTTTGTGAGTAAGTTGACGTATGGATTGGTGTTGATTTTGACAGTGTGACGAGGATGTTTCAGTGTTTAGTTCGTCGTGATGGGTGGCACAATGCAGTGTGTCTCTCATATTGAGTGTTTGTATTCGTAATATACAAAATTCATGTATGGATCTCTCTGGATAACGGTAAGGGTCGGTAGTTTGCAGTGTATTGCGGGTCGTTGCAGTTACATTTAAAAAATCGAAATACTAAAGATGGGAGCTAAGTTAACATTTCGTTTTCAATGCTGAAATAACCGTAAGATGAATGTATCAAGAAGGTATGGAAGTGTAAGGATTAGTCATTAATAAAAGAAGGTTTTTGAATTTGTAAACGAGGCAATTCAGTTTTTTGAGTTCTGGTTTGTAGATTGCTTAGAACAATTCGATAACTCTGTATCAGTTCGATGAGGTCATGAACTTATCCGTTATGTCAGAGTGAGGCTTAAGACCTGAGACATATGAGTTGCGTCGGAATGTTAGACGAGTGACTCGTAGCTTTCTGTCCTGTCATCTTCCATTTCAAAACTCTAAAGTGAATAGAAGAACAGCTAGGATCTGCTGTCTTCTAGGGGCTTTATGGATGTCGTTGAAGTGGTCAACACATTGATGGATTTAGTTTTCGATGTCGCACAACACTGTTGAAAGTATTGCTGCTCAAGGTGTTTCTCTTTCTTCATATTCAAGTTAGTTAAGTCATTCGGTTAATCCTCGTGGATTATCGGTTCAGCATATTAAATTCTACTACAGTTCAGAAGGATGAAACTTTCTTGATGATTTGGTGCATAGGGGAAAGACTAAGGTTTTTAGTAGGTGCATATCACACATGGAAATGCAAATGTGTAATGTTCCAGGCAGTGCTGAATGTATCATTAATTCTCCAATAAAGGAAAGCATTGCTGAAGGTGAAGAATTTAAAATATTAGTCATTTCACTTCAAAATGTTTGTGCTAACTAAAGCCGCCGCATTGCAATTCCCAGATTAGTATTTAAAAAAAAAAAAGAGATTGGTATTTAATACTGAATCCTAAATTAGTAGCACGGAAATTCGGATTAGTGTTTAATTTTTCTTTTATACACACCGCAGAGTGTAGAGTTCTGGTGCACACTCGGCTATTTGTAGGTGTGGAGGGTGGTAAATGGAAAGAAAAGTTCTGCCGGAAATTTCTTGATAATTTGAATATGCGCTCACTTATTTTATCGCTTGTGTTATCTATGCTACTACTAAATTTCGATGTCTTTTGGTATGTTTTAAATTTCTTTTATTAGACATTTAAATTTCTCTGTTTCTCTGGAAGTCTCACTTTCTCTTTAATTTAGTAACTCGAACAGTCAGTTGAATCAGCGGGAATCAGCGCCACCAAGACCATTTTTTTCATCCAGTTCGAAAAAATATCTTATTGACTATTATACTGGAAATGATGCAGAGCCAGAGAATCTGTTGCATAAATCTGAAATCGTTATTGTTATGTATTACGCACCATGGAGCAGGAGATGCATCCGAACACGTGTGGTCTTCGAAAACGTAGCAAGAAGTTTGAGCGCTTCTTCTGATGTAAGGTTTTTATTATTTTGATATTATTCGTTTGTTTGTAAAACATTTCAGCGAATGTTTCGAAGTTTCAAATGTGTCAAGTTTATTATGTTTTTGTCGTTGTTTTCTCTCTGGGAATTGGATTTAAAAAGCTAGTTAATAAGAAGATTTATTATGGAATTCGGCAGTTATCGCTACCTATCAAATGTTGAAGGCTAATTGGTTTACATTATTTTTTCTAATCGGAGAGATAATTGAGAAGTGTAAAGTATAAATCTACGAACGTTTAACCATTGTTTTACACAGAAAGAAGTAGAATCTAATTGACATCTGTTGAAAAGATATTATTAAGCATATTTTGAACTGTTTAAATTCTTCATCATTTAAAAAGAATTTTTTTCTGATACTTTTTATGCAGATATCTTTCGCCGCAGTCAACTGTTTCTTTCCCCATGGCGAGTGCAGAAAATCTCATAAAACTCATACATATCCTGTAATTGTTGCATATATTGGGAAGCAAAGTTTAATGTATACTGGTTTGCTGGCATCAGATTATATATACAGGTGAGGCACATAATCTGTACACTTATCCGTTTTCACAAATTATTTAAATTGTCAATCTTATTCTTATCGTCGGCATAATTGTACTTTCAATATGTGCAACTGTTCAAATAACTCAGTAATTAGTTTAGGTGGATATCGCGTTTGCGGAACCCTATTCGTCGACTGGTTACCCCATTCGCTATAAAAAGTTTTTTCGACGAGTTTGATGATACAGTCATTGCGTTTTTCCATGGGGAAGTTAGTTAGTTTTTTAGTTTTTTAAAAATATTCTGATCAGGTTGTTCATTCAGACTTTCGTTTGGTGGGTTTATAATTAATTAGCAGAGTCAGTTATTTATTTTCAGATGGCTTTTGATGAATCATATGAATTTCAACAGTATGTTAAAGCAGCATTGATCGTTTTTCAGCGTCGTATGTTTCTAACCATTAGTAAAGAAAAACTTTTTCTAGATTTCAGAAGTTATTGATTTTATCTACTCTTCCAAATTCGCGCAGGGTTGAAAAGTTATAGTTTCCTGTCCAAATTCCAGTCTTTTAATTTTCTCATTTTAAATGGCTCCAGTCCGGTACTGCTTTGTGTTTGCCTCCAAGTCAGATCCCATTTCCTTTCGAATCTTGAGTTGTTTGTTTTAAGAAGTGCTTTAGTGAAAATGATTTTATAAATATCCAGGATTGACAATTCTGATTTTCATATCCACATTATAATTTCACACCGAGTATTTGATTTGCAGATTGTAGTGTGGGTTTGGTGATTATTCGGGTATTATGTATTTGAATATAGAATTACGAATATTTGCAGAAGACTTACTGGATAAGGTTGGCTTCGCCGTTGTGACGAATTCAAGCTTAGCAAGAACTGTAAATTCATCACCGAAAACATGGATTCAGTTGAGATCTTGGGATAGTACTTTCAATTATGATGGACCAAATATAACTGCATATAAAATTTTCGAGTGGATTAAAAACAAAGCACTTAAATCAATTGGTCTTCATTGGATTAGTCCAGGTTATAATTCATTGTTATGCTTTCACTTCACACTTTGAGAATTTTGATGGTCATCTTTCTTAAATTCTATATATATATATATATATATATTTTTTTAATAAAATCTAAATTTCAGAAATGAATGGTATCGCAAAAAGTGAGGAACTGCTGTCAGTTTTACAGAATGGTGCTACAGTTGTGGTATTTATAGATCGTCAAGTACTTTATCCCCATAATTGGGCGGTCTCAGTGGTGGAACAGGTAATTTGGGATTTGATGGATTTTACGGAGATATGATTAAGATATTTATTGCTTAGAGCTAGAAATATTATTTGCTCAACATATTAATGTTTTGGCCTGGAAAGTATTAGTTTCTCCTCTCCTGCTTTTGTCTATGAGATTTGTAAATAAATAAAGTGTTTATCACTCAGTAAAAGAAGGAAGGGATGCAGGGAAAAACGAATGGAGAGTAACGGTATCCTGCCAATCATGCTTTATTTGTCAGGCCACACTGTGATGATTCAGATCGAGATTTTGTAATCACTGTACTCGAATCGAAGTGGGATGTGATAATTGGTGTAATGATTTATTTTTCTCTTTTCTGCATTACTAAATTACTTGCAGACCATCATGGAATATTACTCGTGCAGCACGGAATTAACTGATAAATTGGAATCTAGATCGATTAAACGTAATGCACTGGTCGATGAAAGAAATCATTTAATTGCAGTGAGTGGTAATAAATGCCAAAAAATCAGTGCTCGTACTAGAAAGGTATCTTTTTTCATTGATCTTATAGAACTCTAAATTTTTATTCTCATCAAGAAATTCAGATGCAGGCTATTTCAGGTCCGGAAATGCTGCATGGCAGAAAAAACGTCTTTGTTGTCACGTTGTTTTCAGTGTCGCTCCAACAAAGGAGTGAATTTTTCGGAAAATGGAAGCTGTAGTCAGCTTCCACTATTTTTTCATAATCCCTACTCGTCACTGTTTCATATTGTTCCTTGTTTATCTGTCCTTTCGACACTGAGTGAAGGTATGTCCTGTTTCCAATTATTTTATCACTGTACAAAAATGTAACCTCATAAAGTAAAAGTATATAGTGAGCATTTTAGAAAGTTTGTACTTTTGAAGAATTCGAAGTAATAAAATCTTCTAAACTAGAAAACACAATTGTAGAGGAGTTGATGAATGATTGTTGCACATTCTTGATTTCAAAAAACCAGCATTTGGATGTATCATTGGATACAGTTGAACAGTGTGCCAAATATAGGCTTGCTCGAGATCTTTATCGTCATATTTCTGGTCCAGCTCCATCTACTTTTTGTACAACTGATGCAACCTCGATCATAGGTCTTTCATGTGGCAAAAATAATTCGCTACGGTTGGTGGGTTGTCACTCTATTTCTAGCCTACTCAGGAGCTTGTTTTACGTGGTCATTGTTATATATTTGAGGTGCGTTTTACCTCTTTGCATGCCTACATGGTATGAGGACGTGAAATTCATTTTTCAGTTATGATGTCTAAATTTGTGTATAATGTACTCTCAAGACTTAGGTTTGTTGGTG
Organism: Setaria digitata; assembly: GCA_003640385.1. Classification (NCBI taxonomy): domain Eukaryota; kingdom Metazoa; phylum Nematoda; class Chromadorea; order Rhabditida; family Setariidae; genus Setaria; species Setaria digitata. The sequence continues at coordinate 40,926 of RCAB01000356.1, forward strand.
TTGATGGTCGGTATGGTGATTATTTTCTGAAACGATTGAGGAGACCATACAAAGGAGAGACTGTTGCATTGATCGTGGATTCAAGTACTGAAAGAACTTTTTTTATGCAGGCCGAGTTTTCCAGGTATACAACACGCCGTATGTAGTTCTTCATCCATCGTTCAATACAGTATACTTTTCTAACTTATCTGTTGCATTTTTATCTGACATGTAGTTTTGCTTAATAGTTACCAGTGTTTGATACGAAGAGATAACGAAGTCAAAGTGCTGGATCTAGCCAATTGGCTTATTTGTTTCAAAATTTATGGAAGCTACAGCGCTTGATTTTAGGCATACTTTTCGCGATTTTTTGCATTCATTTCACAGTGGCACGTTGACGCCTCACGTGATTTCCCAGACTTCACGAAGAGAACCAGAAAATGCTCATTTAGCACATGATAGTGTGTCTGTCTTATCGAGTACTATTGCAGAGTCATTTAAAACAGATGTTGTGAGCATATTGCATTTTTCGCTTCATTTGTTGCATTACTTTTCATTTCGTATGAAGTTTTCTCTTTAATGAATATAGTTTGGAAAATGTTCCAAAGTGATCTTTGAACTTCAGTCATGTACGACAAGAAAAACATTGCTCCATATACTGCATGACATATTTATAGCGATACGAAATACTTTTTCAGAGTGCGTCTGAAGATACTGTGATATTCTTCTCTGGAGGAAGTTGGCATGGACCAAGTGCTTCCGTAATTCATGTTTATCATTCAGTAGCCCATTATTTCCATCCATTTCTTGAGCTGATCAAATTTCATATGTATGATTTATAATTTTTTCTTGCTGTTTGTATAAATTCATTATTGTATTATTATACTTTTTTAATTTTTTTAGGATAGATGTTTCGTCAAATGATCTGCCGTGGCAGTTCCAAATGGATACATTGCCTGCAGTTTTGTTTTTCCCGGCAGGAAGGTTGACATTTTTTTATATTGTTTACTTGGTAATTTTTCTCATGTTGTTAATTTGTCCAAAGTTCCATAAAACTGGGTGAAAAGTAGGTGTTTCATGTGATCATTCCATTAGTGAATAATTGCATGCTTTTCAGAAAATCGTCTTCTTCTCGATTTCCAGCATTACTTCCGCTAACTGTGCCAAATTTAATTGCTTTTATCATTACGAGATGTCAGAAAGAGTTGCGATGGCGATTGGCTTTATCTTCTTGCTCATTTTTGTGCATTAAAAAGAACAGTCAACGTTTGCAAAAAATTGCTCTCATGATAAGGAACGACATCACATTGCTTAGCTTGCTCGCGTCTTCCAACTACCAACATTATCATCTTTTTCAGCGTTTAATACGAAGGTTGCTTTTAAGCATTTTATCTCATATTATAAAAATCAGAATTTTTAGAGATTTTGTGGGCATAAAAATACACGTTAAAATTGTAATGAATTCTCTCCAGAGCAATTAAATTTCGTTATTTCCATGATGGAACTTATGGAATACCTTTTTTTTTTTTCTTTTTCAGACGTTCTGAACAACTTCATTCCACACGAAAACTTCTGAGGGCAGTATCAGCATCCAAATTCTCTTAATAACCAATTGAGTTAGTAGTATCTTCAGAAATTCGTATAAAATTTCATTGTCAATGTCATTTCTAAAGTCTTGCTCAGCCTTGTGATTTGTCTGTAAAATTTTGTTTGTTTTCCTTGTTGCGGGTTTTGGTCGGTCAGTTGACTGTCGTTTCAACAGATTGCTGGAAATGTTTGCGGCAGTGCTGAACGTTTATTCTGTATATAATAAGAAAAAAAAAAAAAAAAAGAACAGGAGGTGAAATTTATAATTACTTGAATCCAAGATTTGGATTTTTGTTCTTCCTGAGGTAAGGATTAAAATAATATCTTTCATTTCCAGTGCATATATTATTCATTCCAGCAATACATTTTGAGTCAGTCAAACTTGGATGATTTTATATATATTATGTAAACTATAGTCATATTGTGAACAAAAAAAATATTCGGATAATAGCGTTTCTTTGTGCTTGCAAAGAAACACGTTTGACTTCTGGATATATTTCACAACCGGCTCTTCCAACGAATTGTTGTTCCCCTATCATTCTGATGTGACGTACAAGTTCAGCCTCGATTGTTGTTGTGTTTGTTGATCGAATTTTAATGTTAAATTAGCTCGTGATATAATGTCACTGATTTGGTTATTCATGGATCATGAACAGGAGACGATAAATGAAAAGAATAAACATTCTTTTCTACGCATTGCATTTGTGGATAATCGATAAAATTAAAACTTCGTTTAACCAATCACACAGCATTATTGTTCAATTCGTGCTGCTTCTCACCAGTTCGAGTGCTCGCAACTAGTTATACTGTTTTTTGAGAGCTTAAGATTGGATTAGGTTAAGCTACTTTTCCTCAAAAATTTACCCCTCTTAACTGTTGCTTACTCCCTTTAAGTACGAATATAGTCCATGATATTGGACAAACTGTGGTAGGATCTACTAGCAACTGCATCAACCTAAAATAAAAGTCTTGGCACCAGCAATACACTGCTGTACAGGAAGAGTTAATGGTTTTAACATCTTCATGAATTCACCTTGCTTTCATTGAAATTTCTTGGTGTTGTAATAGAGTTTGGTATCGTCAACAAAGGTTATGACCGTATACCGTTCAATTTTTTATTAAGTGGCATCTAAATGGGAATGCTTAAATGTGTTGCTCATTTTTTCAATGACATGCAGAATTTATGGAACTAGTTGTTAGCAATATACAGTAACTCAGATGTTTTCATATTTGGAAACATTTTCTAAATGGAATCCTAAATAAATATGCTAGTATAGGGAAGGAAATTCGTTGCAACTGTCCCTTTGTTGTAATAGAGTAACAGATTTTAACATTATTCACATTATATGTTAACAGTTTGTGTTTCTTCTTTCGCCTTTATTCCATTTATTTACGAAAATTTATGGCATGGTGGAGAAAGTGGCAAAGTTACGCAACAACTGAAAGCTAGCACTGAAAGCATATGAAAAAGTTTGCAAATGGAAGTTTGAACAAAAGATATGTCGCATTTTCGCAAACTTCAAAGAACATAAAGCGTTGTTTGCATACGCTGTCAAACTTTCACATATACATCTACTGCAGAAGGGAGGAGAATTTTTCGTCAGTGGCGAGAGAAATAAGTTACTCTCTCCTTTTTCATGCCCCTAATTTTGAAAATGCATATTATGACCAGAGGAAGGAAAGAATTTGCTTACTTCAAGCACGTTGCCGTTGATCCCAGGACGACATCCTGTCTCCGAGGGAACTTACCAAAGAATTCGCTGTTCTCCTGTCTGCACAGGTTTCAGCAGGTCTAATTCATTCATGAGCAATTGACATACGCATAACTTTTGCTCCTTATTCATCATACTGTTCAGCACGAACTGTGGCCAATGCGACTGATTATTACGTATGAGACTAGTAGTAAAGATATGATGTAACTCTGTCTCATTTCAGAGCCAATAAAAGCAGTAGTGTAAGCATTGCTGTCATTGATTCATCATTCTCCTGCTGTAAAGGAAGAAATACGATCCATCGAGATAGTGAGAAATAAAGGGTTTATGCACTGTAACAGTAGCAGAGTACTATGTAACTAAGTGAATTTGCTGGCAGAACTGTATTGTACAGTAACAGATAACTGTCATGGTTGCATGAAATGGAAGGAGAGAGGAGAGAGTCAGTGACAGTGGTGACAGTGACAGTGAGACGACACCGGCAGAGGGGACACGATGCTGCTGCTGCTGCTGCTGCTGGCTGAGATGCCACTGAATCGATTGCAGCTTTTATTGCTTGCTTGCTTTCAAAAGTAGCTTTGCTGCTTGCTAAAGACAGCACATTCCTGCTAAATACATACGGGTTCTTCCCATGTCTCTGTACTTGTGAATGTGTATGCGTACCCGCATGGCCGGTCTACATGCACGTGAATACGTGTGCGCACGGATGCTGTCCAGTAACGTGCATCAACGAAAACGTTCGGGACAAACCGACTAATTTAAGGAGCGGAAGTAGTCTGAGAGACGAGGTGCACTCATACCACCGGTAGATGGATAATGGCTACACCTCCACAAGAAGCAGTACCGCATCAGGTGTGTGTGTGTGTCTGTGTGTGTGTCACTGTTGGCAGCTCGGTCTCGACCGCATTGGGGAGGGGACGATGCGGCGGCAGCTTACAGCCCTGCCCTGTCCGTTACACCCATTTTTGAGGATTGTGAATGTGTTTTGAAAAGCGTTTCTTCTATTGTATATATCCACCATATATGTATGCAAGTGTGCTTCCCGAGTTGACATTGTCCCCGCAGAGTTTCACTTCTCCTCGACCGTTTCACCGCGACAGAGCCTCGCCTTCCCTGAACGTCTCTTCGCTGCTCCTCTTATTCGGGATCATTTCCCGTACAGGTAATTTTACTTTCTACCTACCAGAATCAGTGCCCTTCCTCAGACATTAGTTACAACTTCATACTTCTTTTCGTCCGTCCGCGAAACAGTAAACAGTCTGCCCTGGATTTCAACACCATCTACGTACACCTGTAATCAGTCACCAGATTTGGTGAGATCACTACTTTCGATACCCGACACTTCCTTAACGTATCTTTTGGTGCTGACGTACCCACATCACCACTTTCTTGGAACTATGCAGATCCCCCGTCTCTGTACGGCCTTCTAATCTTACATCATCTAGACATGCGGTCCTGTTTTGCAAAGAATCATAAAGCTGAATTGTCTAACAACCAATTCATGTATGGATAATTCGGTATTTGGCATTTTGAAAATCATTGTCACAATAGCATCGTCTTCTATGAGACAGCCGTGTCCTTGTTTGGTCTTATATTTTCACCATTTCATTACGCAACAGCCATTTCATCCTTCCTCTTTCAGTAAAACTGTAATATTTGTTCTGGGACTCATAAATTTTGTTTAATCGCTTGGGGTTGAGAACTGTATTATCAGAGTTCCTTTTTAAATTTAACGAGAATTACTTAGTCATTCAGTTCCCTGCAATTCAGATTTAAGCGCATTTAAGTCGGTAGATCCGTTAGTCTCGAGTAAAGGTTATTTCATTAAATGTTTCATCAGATCGGAGATTCTGCCCTTACACTATCGAATTTTTTTATACAGTAATGTTGGTGTGTCACATTCACTTCTTTACTATCAATGAAATATAGCCATTATTACCTGTAATTGTAACATATTAACTAGACCATTAATAGAAGGGAGCATTAGTCGAATTTTTGAGAAAAAATGTTTAATGGAGCCGTATAACAAGTGGTAATGTGATTTCGTTGCTTTATTTTGTGGCCGATCATGTGTGGAAGGATTTCCTCACTGAACTTACCAGTGTGTGTTTTATATTTATTCCTTTTTTGTGATTACTGTCGAGTAATGTTGAGGAAAAATATATGTCTGGATTCAGGATTAACTCCGTTCCATTACTATTACATAGCACGAAGTGTACTGATCCTCTAGAGAAATAAGATTAATTACGGGATTACTTGATAAATACCTTTTTGACTTTCTTTTAGGGAGACTGTTTGTAATAGATTTTTGTTTCGTAAGCAGAAACATTTGGTAGGACATCATCACTTCAAATTTAGAATGACTTATACACATGTGCAGTGAATCATAATAAGATCATCTTACATATCTTTCACTCATGAATATGCTGAAGCAACCTGATGTAAGGATCGCATACACACTTATAAAAGTGAATGATTTGTTTGCAGTGCAGCAGGTGGAGTACAACTGTACTCTCTGGAGATAAATTCGATGTATGGAAAGTCGGTTTCCTGTAGGAGAGTGTTACAGAAATTCAGAAATTAAACACTGCATCCTGAAATTTATGCCGTGCAGTAGTTTTGGAGATTTGAAGATATTTTAGTAGTTTAGCATACCGTGTAAAGAACATTATTTGCCAGAGAGAACGAAGTCAGACTGGTATGACCACGGAGATGCAAAGTCAAAGGATGGAGGAGAGAATAGAGGGGAGGGGAGGGGAGGAGGAATGAAAGTCTGGAGCTTTAGGAACGTTTGCTGGACAAGCCACGGTCGTGTGATCGCTTTCAGGACTGACCTAGATAGAATTTAAGAAAATACATTGAGGTAATATTAAAAAAAAAAAAAGAACCAGTTGCTGCTGTAGGTTCTGCATGTAGTATAGCGAAATCAGAACCGGAATCAATTGGCACTGAGAAAAAAAAGAACTCCAACATGAACCACGCAACAGCGACTGTTAACAGGCAAAACAAAACATGCGCATTTGGAAGAATGATCAAGAGGAGAAATCCGGGAAATATGTTTTTCCGTTGATGCAGTCGTGTATTGGCTAAAGAAGCTAGTTGGTCTTAATTTCCAGTTTTTTTGTCGCCGAGTTCCTTACTGCGCTTTATCTTTCATTTCCCATTATTGATGTCTTGACCAGTGCTTTATTGAGACTAGTAAGAAGTTGCTGGCTAGGAGTAGCAGCATCCTGTAGGTATACATGCGATCTTTCCTTCAGAAGATTAATGCTGAGCTATAATTAACATGCTTTATCAGATCCAATTTCGTTTTTACAAAGCATTCAGTGTTCGAGGCGTTATTAAAGGATAGAGACGGATTCAAATTGGGTCATTAATAATCTCGTCATCCTTTGCTACTTCAGACAGTTCCATTGCACTTGCTGAAACAACATGATGCGAAGGTGCTACTGAGTGAAGAAGTGCTGCTGGTGATATCATATCTATCGATAGCTGCTCTCTCACAGGATCGACTGTTCCCTTTTTGGTTCGAGTTTTAATTTGGCACTGAGTGGTCGGGATGTTTTGCATGAAGTTTGTGCTGTTCTGAGTGAGATTTGTTTGAGGGACGCGCAGACACACAGTGATGTTGTTTGTACACAAGTAGTTGGCTCTATTTCGAAGCATTTTTTCCAGGAAAAAGCTCCGCCACTTGTGCTTCGAGGCGCAGGACGAGAAGAGACCTGTGCTGCTGCTGCTGCCACTGATGGAGGAGCCGACGGGGCGAACCCATTTGGTATGGTCTCTCCTCTGTCCCTGCCTGCTCCATCTATCGAATTTTCACTGGTTCACATTGTTCGTTCTGCTGCACCTCGGGCCTTTCCCCTCCCCTGTTTGCCTTCCCGTCGCTACCTGCACAACCATTCAGCCTGCTGCTGCCACCCACACACCCGTATGGCACTCTCCACTCAGCCACGCCACGCAGCTAACTTTCCCCTGCAGGGAATGCCTTGCACTGCTCTGCGTTCTCCTGTGTCTTGCTGCTGGCAGCGCTATTGGGAGAACACACATACACATACCGTTGCACTCAGCTGACTTTCGGCCCTTCTCAGCTGATGTTTACATGTTGTGATGGACTTCTTCGCCCCCCATCCTTGACTTTGCTGCTCAAGCTGTGCTGACAGGCAGGAAGGCCCTTTCTCCCTTCCGCTCTTGCCGGTTGTTTGCCGGAGGAAAAACTCATGCACTACTTATCTATCCTCTTCATCTGCATCTGTGCAGCCGATTTGTCGCTGCGGAACTCTCTGCGGGTGTGTCAAAGTTCAAGTAGTACATCGTACGAACTTGTAAAAAGATGATGAGAAAGATTTCAGTCACATGAGTGACACACAATTTTGTTGGTCCCTGTATAGACAGCAATCCGAGCCTATATGCTGAGATAGCAGTGAAACCGTCAGCAATCACACCATCTCTTTTCCCCTTAAAAGAATCACCAAAGACTACTGACAGTGGCATATGGAACTGAAAACACAAATTTGAATTTATTACTAATGAGCTGATAACGATTATACATATGTACATATCATTTTGCACAGTTGCACAATTTACATCAGTACTGGCAATATGTCAGTTTGTTATCTGCGGCTCTTGAACAACGTCAGATTTTGAAATGATAAAATTTCTTGGTAAGTAAACAAAATATCACACCCCATATACAGAAATTACATACACGGACATATAAAGCACACGTCTAGCGAAATGCAATAAATAGTCATAACAAGCAGGGCAGTAATAGTGATTAATGGTCGTAGACATGTATGAATGTTTTTATGTGAGCCCCGAAAGGTACTGTTGATAGTTTACGGGCCGTCAGTATGCCGTTGTTGAGAGATGCCAGCTTTTGAAACTGTTGCTTCAACCGATGTTGCATCATCCTTCACTCTTTACTCGTTTTGTAGATCTCATCTATCCATGTAGACGCTTCAAGTGGGAAGAGAGCGCCTTCCAGGAGTCTCGTCTTACCCGTCTCAAAGAACTGTTCCTTACTTAGTGCCAACTTGTTTGAATTATTTTCTGTTTGTCGACCACTTAAAGTCGAAAGCTACAGAGAAAGACACTAGATCTACAATTTTAATTCAAAAAATTCTATGGAATACAGAAGAGGACCACTTTATGATCTTTGACCTTCCAGGGTTAATATCACTCCTTTCATCTGTTGTGTGCATCAATAATTCGTGAAAGACAGTGTGAAGATTGAAAGAGGCTTGTTACTGGAGAACTAAGACTGCCGGAAAACTGTACAGTGGCGAATTGGGAAGCAAGTTGTATCGCTTGTCGGTCCTTTACTTCCTATTTTCTCATGCACTTTTTTCAAGCCTTTACTGTGGCCTTTTCAAATTTGGAGCAACTGACGTGCCACAGGTTGTTAATTCGTTACTTCTACATTTTTGCGTTTGATCACTAAAGTGATTTTTCAGGTACGGTATATGAAATATCCGTGATAGGACGACCTGTGATTGCTATGGTTCATTTTATCGAAGAATTTCTACGACTTGTCCTTCGACCAGAGTATTACAACCTAACTCTACGTAGTGATTACCAGAAGCGCTTAGAGTACACGGAGCCTGATCATACCGCTGACGGTCTGCATGCCAGAGGCGCCATTCACATGGGTATCGCCAGTTTGCTCCACAAATCACCATGGTATTCATCCACGTACCGTGTGTCGATCCGTGCGCAGCCTGTCGTTTCATAGATTGTAAATGCACCTGTCTGGTATGCAGACCGACTGAACGGTGCTCTTCGTCTGTAGCGGTACTTTCTCTATTCTTAATTTCAGATTTGATTCTTCATGTTAATTCCTCCGTACTGGCCTGATTCCTGTAGCCAAAACGGATCGCCAATAGTGAACCGGAATAGTAACAACAAGTTAGCTTTTAAAGAGACTAAACTAAGAAGTTGTTGCCAGGAAATAATTTGCTTCCGCTCTAACTAGGTAGTGAATTAGCTTCAAGGTGTGCATGATTGCGGTGAAGGAAGTATACCCATGGTAGGTAATGTACTGTTAAGCTGTGTTAAGGAGAGAGCGATTTAGTGGAAGTAGACCTTCGTCTTAAACGATACCTCTGGGGAGCCAAAGCACATTAATCATGTCTTTGGCCATAACATTCTATCAGCGAACCAAATGATGATGACCTTGAAGTGTGTGTTGCTTATTGGACCCCTTCACCTCCAATCACTTCAATTCACGTCCTCTTCTTAATTTCTTCTTTTTTTGAATTTACCAAAAAACCTTGTTTTGCATTTTCCCTGCCACTAATGTCATGGATGGGATGGGCTATGGATGGATGGATGGAAGGGTGGGGCTTGTTGTTAATGTTTTCTGCTCCGTCCGTATTATTCACATTACTTTCCCCCTCTCTCCCTGTATCTCTATCTCTCTGACTCTCTTTTGCTATAGCGTCAATACAAGAAGCACTTCACTCTTCGAGCACCACACGCTATTGAGGGGCAACACTCGCCTTCCTTCCATACCAAGCATCATCATTATTTCTATTATCATTGTTATTATTATTATTTATTATTGTTATTAGTAATTATATTGTTATTACCGACGTTATTGTTTATTAATTAATTACTACTACCAATTATTCTTGTCATTAATTATCTAATTATTATTTCTATTATTATTTTATTACTATTTTTTATTTATTATTGTTATTAATTACTATTGTTATTCAATTTATTGTTATCATTATTTATTATTAATTATGGTTGTTATTATTGTTGTTACTATTATTATCGTTATTCATTGTAAGTACTATTATTATTATTATTATTATTATCGTTATTACTCACAGTCATCACGATCATTGTTATTGTCATGTGATTTATCATCCTTGGAAATGCATATAAAACCCGCTACCGTTACATCCTGCATGCTAACGGATTCTCTACTTAACGTCATCATCATATCCTTTCCTGCTCCCAATTATCGCATTTAGTTCTCTCTCATAGCTTGCTTTTACATTAGCTTGCCTTATGCTCTAGGTAGAGCCATTTTCCCTCAACTCTTTCTCATGACACTTAGTCATCATCATTTTCATAGGTATTTGATATACCTTAAAGCGAGAGAAGCCAGAAATCTCGAGACACAAAATAAGGAATTACTGGGTGGCAGTGTGGTTAGCTGGTTGTCAGCGTATCGGACAACGGCTATCATCACTGCCGTCCCGGTTATCCTGTCGTTCATCTCGTCGTTCACAGTTTTTAATCGTTTTGTTAATCACTTTCAGTCCTCTCCTGTGCTAGTTTTACTTATCTATTCTTTCATCATTCCCTTGCCATAAATTTTTTTAAGCTACTTGTACCCAATTTTTGGTTGGAACTTCCGTATACCTTGACACTGTGATCAATTTTTCAGTGCTTTATGGAGTCGTTTCAGTTTCGCATTCTTTTGCTGAAGCGAAGTGAGGGTTCCATGTAAGTTTATTTTGAAATAGCATTGCAAATCAAATTTCTTCAAGACTAGTACAGTGCTACTGTATCTTTCGCCACTTCGTTCTCCTGACTTTATTATCGCAGTTGATGGCACCGCTTTACCTTGTTTCTCTTATTATCCATGGGACTCTTTTCCTCGTATAAGTGAAATGTGAAAATTGTGACATAAGTGCTCGATTTATTCAAGAACTTGTTTTTTTTTTTTTTTTTTCCTTTTTTCTGGGAGTGAGTGAAATGAAATCTGTAAATAGGCCTTAACTATGTAATCGAGGTGTCTCCACGAACAGCCACCTTCATTTTCCGTTGTACTAATTGTTGATTTAAAGCAAGAGTACAAGTTTTATTGATTTTGCAACAAGATAGCAAGCACACGTACATATGTTTGTCGACTTCTTTGCTCTGTCCCAGTTCATTTTCCTTTTCATATCAACGTTTCATCGATACTGTTCGTGTAATAAGTTTTGATGTTGATATGTCGGAGACAAGTATGAAGCACAAATTCATTCCATATATCTGATTTATCCATTTACGCGGATTTCATCATTTTTTTCTTTTTATGATGGGAGATAGTATCATGCAAAGTTGAAAGGGAAAACTTTTTGCTGTCGTGATTTGTGATGATAATAGTTTTAAAAAGTTAGAGGTGACGTTAAGGTAGTGGTTAGTGTAATCCTGCTTCGGGTTAGTATTCACTGGGATGCGTGCAGTTATCGGATAAAAACCGCAGAAGAACTGCTAGTGATCTTTATATAGAAGTTAGAAATTACTTTTTAGAGACATGTGTAACTTTAGGGAAGTTAACTTTCTATCATTTAGCCAGGGAATGAGTTACTGTGTTTATCAGTTTGTGACATTTGGAGACTAAGCGGAATTTCATGAGGTCTTTCAAACTATTTCTCAAGCATTTTAAGACTAATTAGTATTGTTTTATGGAAGCAGCGACATCCCGTGCTGTCTGAATTAAGCAGCTCTCATTTCCGAAGGAACAGGGAGTGGAGAAGGAAGGCAGAGGGCAATGAATGCAAGGGAAATTTCATCCAGAAATTTTTTCATTCAGTGCAGCAGTAAAAAGTATTCACTGAAACAAATTGGCATCGGTAACGTGCTGAACAAATATCCATGGAATATAGGGAAAGGAGATGATGCATCAACAACACAAAGTTGTTTTTAGTGATACTGGCAATCACTTGGCATTTGCATCTGCAGAGTTGTTTGTCATCATGTTGCCACACTTGTGTTTTGGCTTACGATAGACAGCACTTTGCCAGATGTGATGCACAAAAATTATTCTCTTGGATTAAAAAGGGAAGACTTTGGTGTTGACGTCCCGCATCTGTTGCCCTGGTGATTGATCTTTACCTTTTGCCCTTTTTCTCGCTCCCTGAGAAAGCTAACAGGGTTTCATTGTATCATTGCCACTGCCTACTAATGCTTTTCCCTCTCACCCATTTCTTTTATTGCTGTAGTGGTAGTAGTCCTTAGCTAAATTTTCTCTTTCTTTCGACCTAGCTGGAAAGGGCGTATGCTTGCATCATTCTCCCATAATCCATAATCTTTCTGTTCTTAGAACTAAGTGTGAAGTGAAAGCATTGCACAGCGCAATTCCTGATTTCATGTATGGATGTAGGTTTTACAAGGACATCCTAAGAAAATGATGAATATGGCGTTGTGTGAAAAATAAGGCTAGTTATTACTTTCATTAAACATTATTTTTACACAGACATATCAGTTTTCTTCCCCAAATTATTGACTTTTGAAGTGTTGCGACACATATTTAAGGTGGAACATACTCCTGAATTTCAGTTATTTGTTTTTATTTAGCAGTTAAATTATCTGTCAAATGCACATGGAACACATAACTCTTTAGCAACTTAAGTTCTAAATTTCTTCTGCAAGCTTTTTGTTTGTAAATTCCAATGCTTTTGGCCATTAATTACATAAATTTATGTGAATAAACTAGTGTTTAAAAAATGTTCTGGCAGCGTTTGCTTTTTCTGTAGATGTATGACTTTTTAAGAGTCAAACTGTTCAGTGCTTTGACTTTTTATAATGGATGAATCGCCTTAGTTTTTCTTAATATTGGTCTTTCTCCTCCTCCTTACCCTGTTGCCAATCGCCAAAGATGGACATAATAAATCATTGCAATCATCGACAGCATTATAGTTTGTTATGCTGTTACTGTTTAAATTTGCCACTGATACGAAATTATGCTGTGCAAGTTTTTTCCCTACATTTTTGTGGAAAATATCGAGTATCATTTGGCTATAATAGTTAGCTTAAAATCAATTATTGTGTCGTTATAAATGGGTGTAGGTTAACCACTTATTTTGAATCAGACTATTGCCTTATGTGTCATGAAATGTGTTTCATGCGTCTAGGTACTTTTTTTTTCTTCAATTATGGTAAATCTACCTATCTTACTATCGCCTCACGTTTTTTCACAAATGTTTTGGTTACTTGTGTCGAAGTTCATGTTATTTTTGAGGAGTATTTGGGGAAAAGACTCTAATTCCTAGAAAGGTTAGCTAAAGTGTAGCAGCAAGGTAGAAGTTCATTATGATTGCTATCTGAATCAGGATAGCGCATTGTCGGTTATTCCTGAACAGCCACTCTCAAACCAAACAGTTGTTTAATGTCCGTTAATTTGTTAGGAGACAAATAACTTTTCCAATTTCAACTCATGTAGTCACTTATCCTAACTGTATAGAGGACTAGATTTCAGGTGTTTATTACACAGTTACAAATCCATCTGGAGTGCTTAGGCATTATTATTCTGAAAACAATTCAACTTGGTTACAACCTTTGAAAGTGGTCGTCCTTATTCTTTGTTATTACATCTCTTATTTACCAATATGAGGAAAGTTACTAGGTAATTATAGATAACGCAATAATTATCTGATTTCGCTAGTTCTTTATTTCCTATCATTGCGGTGAAGCACTTTTTGATTGACTGAATGAGAGTCAGTATTTCCTGAAGATGATTTTGAGTATTTTTCGTTTTTTCTGATTAGGATTTTGTGCATCAAAGTAGAAATATAGAGGCTAGTTGCCCCACTTCATGTTTTCGAGGGTATGAATTTGAATGAATAGAGGATAAGACGTTGCTTTCGTGATTCGTAATTTATTCTAGTGCAGAAAGGTTTTTGGTTGATCCCTTCAACTTGTTCAGGAAATCGCGAGGTTGTCTTTCCTTCACGTGACTTATCTTCAGGAAATAATAGAAAAAAAAAAAAAAAAACGGTTTTTGTTAGAAAAGACATACATTGATTTACGCTTTGTTGTTTTAGAAGCATTCCGAATTTAGGTTTCTGAGGATTATGACGCTCTATATAAGGACACACTAATATTTCTTATCCTCACATCGCATTCGATCGAAAAAAAAATAAGCATGTTCTTTAACAGCAAACACTGCTAGATGTTATATATTCAACGTGGAAGCGAAGCGAAGCTTTCGTGGTTCTGATATTGATTTTTAATTAATGACTATTTTTAGAATATTGCTCCGTGTTATTTTTGAAAATCAAGTGTGCTTAAACTAGAATTTGATATCATCGAGACGTCTGTTAACTATGATGATTTTATAGAATTTTCAGGGAGATGCATACTTTAACGTCGTGTTTGGAATGACAGAGTGAATGTGACACTTCATGGTGCGGTATGTAACACTTTTATGCTGTTTTTGACACTTTGAACGAAATATGCATACCAGCAGAAATACCACGAACAACTTCCTCATACATTTTAAATTAGTCAGTTTTTCTGCTCATCCTTTTTTTTAATTTAGAAGTATTTCAAAATGTGGTTTCTTGCTGTTTAAACACCTTTTTATATTTGGAAACCGACCAGCTGTTGCACTGCGTTTTGTATACATGGTTGGTGAATAACCGTTCGTTTTGCTTTTTGTCTTTTTTACTTTGCTGATTTTTGATTGTCGCACAGCACGCGTTCTTCATTCCTTCTTGTAGCATTTTGTACTGGTAATTGTGAAAATTTATTTGCAAACAGATATTCGTGTAAAGTTGAGGGGATAGGGTTTCCAAATTCAAATCTTTAAATTGAGGAGTTGAAATTCTTACCATTGACATATGACATTTGGTTTTCTTAAAGGACAAAGGTGCAAGGCAAATTAAAAGAGAATTGTATTTTACCTGGTGAATGGAAATGAAGTGGTTCAGTCTTTGCTGAAAACAGATTTAGGTATTTGCTTGATAGCTGGAACTCATCCATTCGTTTGGTTTAATTAAGCCAAATTTTACATGACAAAGAGTGTCGTTTACACCCAAAAAAAGTGTACTGAATGCAGTCAAGCCATTTTTGGAAATCTTTTCTTCCATTCAATGATTTCCCTCTTATATTCAAGTGACCAAACACTGTTCTCTTATAGCCTTTTTTTTTTTCTACCACATCGATGTATGTATGACTGGAATATATGCTGCATTTGCTGTGGTCGAATTTGATTTGATTTGTATGTGATTCACTGGCTCTCACTGTATGCTATTTCAGATTTTCGTTTAAATGTTAAAAATATCTCGAACGTCAATTGTGTCACAGTGTTAGAAAATTATTCTAAAGCTATCTTAATTTATGGAGAACAAAAGATCACAGCAGCTAGTTGTCTTTTAAGGGTCAAACTCATGCTCTTCTATTCACCAAGTCAGTGACTAACTAGCTCACGATAAAAACAAACGCCCTCGTACATCGGATTCGAACCTCTCGAACCTCTTCACTGTTGACGGTGTGAGTTGTTAGAAGTAATGATGATGTAGCCGTGGAGCGAAGTCGTAGTATACAGCTTCTCAGTTTTACTTAAGGCTAGTTATGAAGCTATGATGAATGTAGTAATATGAAAATTTCATTGCACTGTCGGTGCATATCATTTGGTAGACAGAGGTGGCCGTTTGGTTTCGTTTTTCTTCGAAATATGGAAATGGGAACCAACTGATTCCTGATTCAAAACAGAAAGTAGAAATACAGTTTTGTGGGTAAAGATTCAACAGTAGTGATACGATATTTCTGAATTTTATCGATAAAGGGATACATGGAACATGTACACCAAATTTCTTTCAAAGGAATAGTTCGCTAAATGTTGACGATGTATCCTCGTTTTCCACTTCTTCGTAATTACTGTTATATTTATCTAAAATTTGGAAATCCAGTTATAGCTTTTTTTTTTCTTTGAGAATAAAAACTTTCAGAATAACAACAGCTCCCAAAGCGTAAGTATTTTGTCGATTTCTTTTTTATTTCGAAAGATTCTTCTTTCAGCTTTGAATCACTGATGAGTTGGTTAGGTTTTGAATATTGTTATCCATTTTTATTTTAACCAGATTACTGCCTACTCTCGTGTTAGGTGATTGACTTTCTTATCGCTAGTAAGTAAAAAATTACTAAATTTATGGAAGAATCAAGTATCAGGAATGGTAGCTAGAGCAACAGAGAGCAAATACCAGAATGCCAAAAGCAATTGCAAATAGAAAAAGTACTTGATATCAAAAAGCAGTTTCAGCTCGTACTAATTTTTGACATTAGCACATTGTGCTGAATGTAAGTTTGTCGTTGTGAAACAATGTGTGAACTGTTTTTTGTGGGATTCTGTATCATTTCAGTATTAAAAGTAGTTTGCTACTACTAATAAGCAAAGTGATATATGTAAGTTACCACTGAAGAACCCACTGATGTAGCAACTGATTCTGCTTCGCAAGTACTTCGCGAAATGAAGATGAAAATTGAAGTCAGTTTCGGATACTCTTTTGATCAAGCAGAAATTTTGTATTTAACATGGGATTTGTTTACCCTCCTTTTATCAACGAAGACTGACAAAAAGTATTAATTAGTCTTATTAACATCAAAAACGTACCCGTATATTCGCTTGGTAAGTTTTCAATCAAGGCAGTTGTTGTGAGTGTTGTTGGAAATGAATGTGTTATATTTTCATTACTAGTGCTACCACATATACGTTCGCGAAGTGGAATACCAGTTGTCTTCTGAATATGCTTACCCAGACGTTGCCGGTAATCCGCAATCTTTTTTTCTTTCTGGAAAATATTTCTGGGTGAGATTTAGCTCCAGTTGAATGATTGATACTGTGAAGAAAGCAGAATGATTTTAAAAAGAAACCAACATGTTCTATTTGACATTTTAGATCAGCATTTTCATGAGCAAGTTGTTGGCACCTCTTTTGTTCGATTCCAGCAACATCTGGATGATATAGTGGTTTAGTACCATCATTTTCCTCACCTGTTTTTGGTATTCGACGTATGTGAACTATTTTTGGCAAAAATATTAGGCCAAGCGTTATATATGTACTCAATAGAACTGAAATTACGATGCAATAAACATTGTTTCCGTCCAGTTGTCCATTTTAAGCCCCCGAAAATTCAGTGAAATTCAAATTTAGCAAATAAAAAATAACAGTTTGATTGGAGGGCCATTTCTGCATCATGTTAAATGTTCAATAATTCAACGTGCTGTGTCCTGTAGTAATGAAGTCTTAAACATTCTTTTTATTTTCAATAGCATGGCCATCGTGATCGATGGATTTTGGTTATGCATCCTACCTTATTAGTATTACTAATTTAGATCGATCAAATAGATCTAAAACATACTTGAGGAATGTTTTTAGCCGGAAATTTTATCTTATGAAAATATAACGCATTTATTATTTAAATTTTTAAAATTGTTGCAGTAACAACGAAGTTAACTCGACATTTTCGTATTCTTTTTAAAGAAGAAAACTGTATGAGACTGTTATAAGTGAGAAATTTAACTACTGGTTACCTGAACTCATTTTCACATTAATGCAATACCAATCATTACGCTTGCTTATTTCAAATCTATTTCTAGTTTTGGGACACTGAAAATTAACACTGACAAGAGAAAATGCTCTTTATGGAAGCATGTGATTTTTTGAGTGATTTTCCTGATTCTTGACTTCGAATATGTCTTGGGGCGTAAATCAGTGCTCCTATACAAAGTAATTATCAAAGTAACCACAAAGAAACTCTACGCTTGTCCTTCACCAGATGCTAAAACACTGACACCTACAAACTTGCATTTGGAACTTTTTCAAAGGGAAGGGGAATGACCATTTCTGGAACAAAGTGGAACAGCAGCTTGGAAACCTAAAATCGTATCCGATTTTGTAATTTATCCCTCGAATAAAAAAAAAAGCGAAGAATAGTACCAGTGATGCTGATAAAAGCAAAATTAGCATCGGATTGAGATCGGATAAGAAAAGTGACAATTGGGCCGGTTATTAGAGACAATATGGCAACATTATATATAGCCAAACCAACGAAGCGTAAGTCGTTCACAAACAGAGGTTTTAAATTACGCGTTTCATATGCAAGAAAAAGACCGAGTATCAACAGCAAACATTTATAGCCCATTATCAAGCCTAAAATGGCGACTACTAATTCTGAAAAATTTTGATTTTCTTTTCTGAGTTCGAGGATATTTTAATCCTATTTTGCACTTAGAAAGTTAAAAAGTTATTGAGAAGAAGCGGCATAATTAGTTCTACTTTAAAACATGAAAATCTCAAACTAAAATACCAAAACTCAATAATTCCTCAGAAATATGCCACTAAAATGAAACAAAGAATCATTTTCCTCAATTCTCTTTCTTAATGGAACATTATCGACGTGTGTTGTCTTTGAAAAATTTAATACCTGTCCATATTTCTTGTCGCTTACTTTGACATAGCTCAAGGATCGGTAGCAACATAACATCTTCTTCAGTTCCCATTGGTGGTTCCTGTAATAGGCGATAATGTAAAATAGTGAAAATACAAAAAAGAGATGAAACATAGTTTTTACAAGTAAATTTTAGATTATATCCATTTAATTTTTAGGAACTATTTTCTAGTTGGGACTTTTCTGCAGTTGAGAAGAAAAATTTTCTCAAAATAGTGATCATAAGAAAAGATGTCGGCTTTTTTACTCACTTGCAATGGAAACCGCTGTTCGACCCTTTGAATTGGATCAAAAGTAAACCAACAAGCTATTATGATTATATCAACTACAAAAAAAGCAGTAACAACGAGGTAGAACTTGAACGCAGGTACTGCCTGTAAAAATACAAAGTGACAGATTTATCACAGTTCCATTTCTTTTTTCTTTTTTAATAATTTCTCATCCTGCAGTAATAAGAAAAGTGATAAAAAAAAAAAAAAAAAAAAAGAAAAAAACAACACTATCAGAATAATGTGTAACATCCGTTGCAATTTTAGGCTCTAGTCGACTTGTTTAAGTGCTTGAGTATACTACCTGGCTCCCAACTGGCCTGGTAATGAGCTGCTGAATCTCTGCTGTGCCTAATCGATGAACAACCCATACTTTGGCAAACATAGGCCCATAAGCAAACGTGAAACCAATCATCAAAATTGATATCTGTGACTAAAAATTGGAAATATCTCAATTAAGCAAAGAACACCAGAAACAGAGTTTAAATTCTAATACCTCAATCATTCTTAAACTCGGACTCACATGACAAAGTAGTGTAAACGAATGCTTTGGGACAGTAATCCCACGTGCTGGTAGGCCCAGTAACAAGAGACTTAGACAGCAAAGTATGCATCCAGCTAGAAGCACATTGTTACACTGCGGCTGAGAATCCATTATTATCCTGAAATCACTCAGAAAACTAATTGACGGATGCCGTACATAGATTTTTCGATGGAGGAAAGATAGCTTCATATTGGAAACTAATTGTTTAATCAATCCCTTTTTTTGTGAGTTGGTTTGGAACGAAAATGATATTCCACCTTGAAACATTTATTGTTCTGAGTCATTTAATCCCAAGTTATTGCGAAAGAACACCATTAAATAACACAGTTCTTCACAAAACACTGCAGAAATAATTGCAGACAAATAGCTTGAAACGCAAAAACGGAATTCTTTTTTTTACGATTTTTATATGTTATATATTCAGAGTGCTATGATTATATGTTGATAGCTTTAAATACCACCGCAATTATCGCTTATTCCTCATCACGAAAGAAACTACAAAAACCGTGAATAGATTTAAGCACGAATTAACAAAAACTGACATCCTATCCGAATTCCTGACGTTAAATATGAATATAGTACATGCAACGAAGATTCCAATTACTGCCAACAAAGCAATTGAGTAATATAACTGAAATAACAGTTAATCAGTGCATCTGATTGGGAATTGAGGATTACAATACGAATAAACTGAAAAAGTTCAAGTGACCATTTACTCAAGAAACATAACCTCTAGGTCAACAGTAAGAAGCGATTCCCGTATAAGAGTCGAATCTGGAGGGGGCAATCCATTTATTGTTGCAAATTTTTCTTTGTTATACCAATCCAAATGAAGTGTCGTCGTATCATAAATACCCAACATTTGATATTTTCCATCTATATGAATATTTAATGCATTTACACTGAACTAAGTTTGAATGCTCCAAGAAGTTGAAAAACTTGAAGACTAATCCCAATTATCTCTAAACTAGAAAAACTTTCACACTAACCTTGTAGCTGCTCGATCTGTGTCCGTGCAATGCGGTCACCAAGATCATTGAACATCACCTGACCCTAAAAAACAGACTTTATGTGTGCTTAACACAGTTGAATATTGAATAATTTTTCTGTGATGGTAGTGCTGACTGATCGATGTACGTGTGCAACACTGATATTAAGAGAAAGAAAAGACTGAGAGCTTACTGAAACACCTCGAAATTGTGTATTTTTAACACAGTTAAACAGTTTTTCTGCAATGTTGGTATTGTTATATGCAAAATTCTCAAGACTTTGTCCTGCTTGCAGTTTTGATAACGTACAATTGAAAGCCAATGCAACCGCCCTGTAAAACAAATTTCTGGTACATACCTCCTCTCTTTTTCAACACTGTCGACAGTAATGAGTAATGATACTAATGCATTTTATTATACCTAATTTGATACATAAAACTCCATAACTTCGTCCATGTATCTGTAGCTAATTTAGGATATTCAGCTAACTCAAATTAATTAACTTGGTCACTCAGGACTAACAGTATGCCAGAAAACTTCTAGAGTAAAAATTATGCTAAAAACAACGGTCGATTTTCAGTTTTTAACGTAAAATCTTTTCTGGGACTTCTGGTAATCCCAGTAAAATTCACAAAAACATGATATGGGCATTTTAATGATGTGACGAGTTTTTGTGACATGCTCAGAAAACTAATGCTTCCAAACTATCTTTGCCAAAAAGAAAAAAAACAAGATTATTGGTGCTTCATTGAGAAAAATTGCGTAAATTATCACCAATCGTGTCTAATATTTAATATATATATATATATAACAAAAGGAGATTAAAATCCGTTGATCCAAGAACTTCCGAACACTTATATCAATCATATCACGGAGGGACGCATGCTTCTCGAAAACGATCTGGCCTTTATGGACAACATGCAACAGCATATTTGTAGCTTGATTCTGAAGTATTTTTACAGCTGTGTTTTAATACTACCAGGCAGTCATCGTACCCTCATTTTAATGATATTAATCTGTGCTAAGGAGGTTTTGTAGAAAAGTTTTGCTAAATCTATAAAATACCACAGCTAGAGTTTCCTAAATTTCTAAGAGATTTTCTAGGCAAAAGTGGAAAAAGTAATTACCAGACAGCATCATAGGCTAAAGGAGCTTCTGGAAAACCTCCGGTTTCAGCTGGATCAGTGGTAAGCACACTCATTAGTCGTTTTTGGAACTGTTTACCAGTCATCCCAGAAATTGTCAGTTCTTCGTCTCTACTCAACATAATACTTTCCGTTGTGATATGATACTGTGCTGCTTTCATCATCTAAAAAGGTATTCCTTGACCGCAGTATTACGTCGTAAAACACATACGTTCTCTGTTTTCCTCGGCGTAAGCAACCATTCACTGTTGTAATTTTCGCAAAAGGAACAAACTAACTTGTTCGGCAGTGCAGTTAAGTGGCTCATCAACTGGTGGAATGAACCACGTATCAGCATACCAACCAATGAAAAACCAAACATATTTTCTCCCATAAAGATCATGCTTATATGCCTGGAAAAAAAGTAAAGTTACCTAAAAATTCAACATCCTTTTAAATGGTGGACAAATGATATAATATATATATAATTTCGAATTCCTAATACAGGGCTTTAGATTTCCAAAATCTAGAGCTAACCTGACAAAGTACACGTCGAGCTTCTGTAACATAGAACAAACCAACGATAATACGAGCATCCTGACGCACCAAAGTTTTTACGGCGTCAGACGGATCACCATAAAAGCTTTGTCGTTCGACTCGGATACCGTTCTCTCTACACTGCTCTTCGAGATCCTTAGCTGTTGACGTGAATACCTCTTCAACTGATTGCAAAATCGTTATTTTTTTCCACTTAAATTTTTGAAAGAGCTTCAGCCTATAAAAAAAAAAGGAAAAATGTGCGTATTACCAAACTCTTATAAAATAATTAAAATTTGTCTGCAGAAACATTTACTGCGAAATGAAAAAAAGCAAACCTTGTTGGATTTTGCATATTTGCAGTGGGATGAGTTCTAAAAAGTGTCGGGAATCGATATCTATTGGATAGCGCTGGAGAACTACCACCGTATGAAAGCTAAAAAAATGAAGTTCGAATAACGAAAAGAAAGAAATGTTATATGGTTCAACTGAAACACACATTTATTTGAGCCAAAAGAAAAAAGAATACAATGAATCAACAAAAATATTTACCACGACAAGATTCCAGACTGGGGCAGCCTCCGCAATAACAGTTGTCACTGGGCTACATCCAGCTAATAACATTAACTTTGTTGGAGCCTTATACAGCAATTCGTACATTTGCTTTGCTGCTAGGCCCGGTTGACACTAAATGGAAGGAAGATTTGTCCTAGAGAGTGAGTAAAAGATAAGTACTCCCTTACATGAGACAAAATTTAAAGTTTCTTCAAAATTTTCAAACTTGGAACATTCATCGTTTAGATTCATATTTTCTGACAATAGATTTTACAGACAAAACTGTGTTAAAAGATTTTCAAAAGGTCTACCTTGCTATTATGATAATGCAACTTCAGCATATAACCCGGCAAAATATTGTTATCAGCATTAACATCCTGGAGGGCGATCCGAACGGCGGGCAGACAGGCTTCACCACCGGCCCAACCACCAGAACCAGCTTCCATGGGAAAAACACCGCCAATATGCAAGTCCACACAACTAACAATTGTGCATATACAGCCATTAATTAATAGCATCCAAATTACCATCGCCGCCGCATTTTGTTTTATATTACCTGCTGTTTCATCTGTAGATTATTACTTACTGCGCTCTTTAAATTTATATATTTTTGAATTTTCACGTTTTAGACGAGTTGATCAAATGTAGAGAAGTATATTTATTTGTTTAAATGAGACTTCACAGAAACAGGGAAGATAATGAGCTTTCGTACAATAGGCAGTTTCAAGAAATTGTCATAAAATTTCCTCTATTAAAAAAAAAAAAAAAAATGCTTCTGAAGAGATAAAATGTGTGAGGTGAATTAGCAGATTATTTTGCTAAATGGGATAGAAAAAGGATGTACAGTATGATTCTTTCTGCTAAGATTTATTCATTAGTTAACAAGTATTTTATCTTTTTGTGGAGCACATATTGTTATTGGCAGATAAAATTCGAAATTTACTGTTGAGGAAGAAACTGCAACAAGCAAAAACGTGTTCGAGCAAGGAGTGTACTGTAAGAGTTTTGCTCTTGATTTATATGCTTTAGTACAGTACAAAATGCTTTCTATTACCACATCTAACTCAGAACTCATTTCAGTGCAATCATGTTCAAAGATTATAATTCTGAACTGCTCTATTTATTCTATATCATAAGGTAGATCTCTTTAAATGCAACATAGAGAACATTTATCATCGAACCATTTCTAGAACTCCTAGCAGAGTTGTTTCGTTTCTTGTACCGAACAAAATCCGACAGCTTTAATCAAATTTAGTAATCAACGACTATTTAGAATATAATGGACGGACAGAAAAAACACCTTCGGATGATCCCAGAAAAATTCTGCAGTTCATGGTGCAAATATTCAGCTATAAAAATGAGTACTTAAAAAGCTGATATCGAGATTAAGCGCCTAAATACCTAGAAAATTGTTAAAGACTCAAGGTACTAAACTGGTAGACCAAAAGTGTAATTAACAAGGGAAAGAAATTAACGTGAGGAGCAGCATAGGTAAGTTCAGTTGGGATACCTGCTACAAACATGTGATCTAAGTGTAAGCATTTGGGAGTTGAAAAACAAACTAACTAAAAAATGAAATATTCCATATGCTTTTTCCCTACTGAAGTTTGAAGTTTGATCGGTTTTACCCATGACATGTACGGCAAAGGTACATGAAGTCTAGAGAAAAAAAAAAAAAACNAAAATGAGTACTTAAAAAGCTGATATCGAGCTGATATCAGCTATAAAAATGAGTACTTAAAAAGCTGATATCGAGATTAAGCGCCTAAATACCTAGAAAATTGTTAAAGACTCAAGGTACTAAACTGGTAGACCAAAAGTGTAATTAACAAGG
The DNA here is from genome assembly GCA_003640385.1 of Setaria digitata. NCBI lineage: Eukaryota > Metazoa > Nematoda > Chromadorea > Rhabditida > Setariidae > Setaria > Setaria digitata. Next base: position 65,229 of record RCAB01000356.1, read on the forward strand.
GAAAGAAATTAACGTGAGGAGCAGCATAGGTAAGTTCAGTTGGGATACCTGCTACAAACATGTGATCTAAGTGTAAGCATTTGGGAGTTGAAAAACAAACTAACTAAAAAATGAAATATTCCATATGCTTTTTCCCTACTGAAGTTTGAAGTTTGATCGGTTTTACCCATGACATGTACGGCAAAGGTACATGAAGTCTAGAGAAAAAAAAAAAAAACGTTCATATCGCGAAGTAATAAAAGGACTTTCCCGACTAAAAATCACGTGCATCTGACAAAGCCATTTTAAATAACCAGCTAGATTCATTCGAGAATCCCATTTTAAGTAACCTGCTAATATCCTCAGTAAACTTCGGTCTCAAAATCGGGACTAGCATCTATTTGAAATTACATACCTCGAGCAGATTAAGCCAACATTGTTTACATTTGACTCCTCAAAAAAAAAAATATGTATATGAATAAAGAAATGAGAGATAATATAAATTGTAAATAGGATAATAAAATAGGACAGGTAATGGAAGCGTTTCACATATATTTATTAGAAGGAGCCTTTGTTATTATCAAACGCAGAGATTAAAAAAAAAACTTGTGCGACTCCAACTTTCTCAGCCAAGATATTATTACATCGCACATTGTCTCAGCCACTCAATTCCTCTTCCCTTTTGCTGTTTTCACACAACTGTTAAAATTTTAATGTTCGTGTAAAGAGGGAAAAAGAGGAAAAGAAGTGATTCGATCTAACATTAAACATCATTACAGCAAGATGTCCCCTGAAGATTGATTCGATTTAACATAAAACAAGATTACAGCGAATTGTCCTCTAAAGAATGGCATCCAATAGGCTAATAATAAAGGACAATGAGATGTTCCATATAGTAAAAGATTATTGCACAGGCAATGACTTATTATAGGAAATTATTACAAGGTAAAATAATTAACAATCAAACTTTTACCTAATTAATTACTTATGGTCAGAAATCGATGTTACTTTCTACAACGCTAACTGAAATTTGCTATCAAACTTGTTAGCAAATGGATTTTTAATTTCTTATAAAAGGAAAGCTGGAGACCGTTACTGAATAAAGAAATCTCTGAGAAAAATTTTTTCAGGACAAGCACAAGGGATCCAGATAAAGCTGAGTTACTGCATTACAAGTTACTACACTGGAAAAATTTAACTGTGGTATTTGCTGAAATATATGGAAAATTCGATACTGGGAGGAGGAAGACGAAAAAATTATCAGAGAGAAGTAGATTGTTTTAAAATTGTGAAAAACAACTAGCACAGAACTTAGAAGATGAGACTTCAGTCTTTGGATACAAGAACTAATGGCGAAATACTCCCTTTAGACAGCGACCACGTGAAATACAAGATGACTTTTTCGAAAGGTAGCAAAAAAAGAGTGTATTTTTGAGATTTCAAATGAGAGGCAATCCATCCTTCAAAAATTTATGAGAAACGAGAGAGAGGCATAAGGAAAACATCGAACAAAGTCGCTTCTAATAGGAAAGGAAAGTATAGATGGAGTGGGAGTGGGCTGAGAGTGAAAATGAGGTAGCTGTGAAGGATTCGATGTGGTTTACGACGAAATGTTGTCGCCCGCAATCCGCTTTGAAAATATTGATGCCTTGAAACTTCATTTCATACACCCTGGAATACTTCTCAACTGATGGACAATATTTGCAGTCGCAGTCCCCTTTGATGGCAGGCACATCCTTAACTTCTTCCACAGTGTTACTTTAAGAAACAGTTGCAAAGATTCATGATACTACTGGTATTCATTTGTCAGAATGGATTAGCTGATTCAGGCTGCTTCACTACGAGGAGTAGTTTGGTCTTTTCTGTTGCTCGAAGGGATGCATGTTATGATGGCAAACCAGGTAAATGCCAATCAGTTCTTTTTCAAAATTGGCTTAGGAAATTCTTAGCAAACAGAGGACGAAACCGCACTGCTGAAACTGAAAGACTGTTGATTGAAGCTTTCAGACAAATTCGTCATTTTAATTAAATAATGCTTGGGATGTGATCGAGCACTTCCTTTCTTTCTTTCCTTTCCCTGCGTTTTTTATTTCCCTTATTCGTAACGTAACACCCGCTTTCTCTCTACTTCTCTAACCTACGTCCATTTCCAGTTCAAACAATGTCACAACTGCCTAAGCTTCAACTGAAATGTGTTAACCATTTTAAAAATCTTAAACATCAGTTAACAATGTTAACATAACTACTTTATCAAGGTGCAAAACAACCCAATATTTATTAAATTATACGTGCAATGAGCAAGAATAAGAAAGTGTGATAAGACAAATAAAAGAAATAGGTCTGTATTAAAAAAAAAAA